>PQWD01006808.1:0-12032 GCA_019425675.1 Leucinodes orbonalis | reverse complement strand
GCCTGCGAGATATCATGAAGCCATCGAAACTGAACTTGCAATTTTTACGTTTAACCCTTTATCCGCCACAGTTGCATATTAATACATAATAGATTTCCTGTTGTGCCTGTTGAATATAGCAATCTGGAATCCTGGTGAGTAATAGGTTAGGTTTTATATATTAAGTAATTTGTGAAATAAATAATTTATCTAAGTATCTTATAATTTTTAAATCTAACAATCCTACACTTAAGTGATGTTAGAGCAATAAAATCCCTTATGGCTAATAATACGTTCGTTCGTTTAATGGGTGTAATATTAAGTCATACGCCGTTTATACCTGCATTTAAAAATATTTACATAATTTAAAACTATGCAAATGCAAACACTTATAGATCGCTCGTTAAGTGTCATTTGTTTAAAAAAAGTTGGTGAAGTGCGTCTGAAGTGAAGCCAGGTGAGGCAACAATCGAAAGCGTAGCTTGCGGGAGCAGCTCAATTAATGCGACAATTGCTTAGTTTACACCTGCGCACTCATCTGCAAGGCGCAATAGGTCACAAGGCCAACCCGCTACGCACGCGCCGCCCGGTTCAAGGCCTTACCTTCAGCTGCATACAGGTTTTACGTGTGTACACACTGCACGATACGCGATGACGGCACGCGATATTGTGCATATTGATAGTTTAAATGTAATACCGTATAGACTTATTTAGAATTATGGTAAATGTAAATGTTTGTATGATTATTGCTCATTCCCAGTTCACAATTCACATTAGCCCTATGACAAATAAATTAATAACAGAACATGTAATGATCTTAATGTTAAAAAGTAGCACAGATAAAATAAACACTAAATAGTAGTAACACAACAATCATATATTTAAGAGGCTGCTAATTGATTAATAATTGCAATTTTGCCAATATTGTAAATAATTTTGAATGCTTGTTTAATTTTTACCATAATAATACACAGTATATATCTATTTAATAAATCTAAATTTTTCCTAAGTCATCATCATCAGCTCATTATACGTCCCCACCGAGGAGCACGAGCTTACCCGTATGGGTGATTAGGCCTTAGTCGCCCACGCGGGCCCAGTGCGGATTGGACTACTTCACGTACAATCTTTGAATCTCTTCGCAGACGTGCGTGAAGGTTTCCTCACGATGTTTTCCTTCATCGTAAGAGAGTCGGATAACGTACATATAATTTCGAAAATTCGAAAACACATTGATACGTGGCGGGATTTGAACCACAGTCCTCCCGGTAAGAGGGCAACAGTCCCCACCATTGCGCCACCGACGCTCTATTTTTCCCAAGTATTTCTTTCGAAATCCATAAAATGTTGATTAACAATTTATATATCACATGCATTTAAGTCTTCCCGTATCGCATCCACTGGACGATAATCCCTAAGGTAATTTTTATGCGAAGCTTACTTTATTTAGCACGCCTGCGAGCGAGCTGCGGTTACACTACAAGACATATTTGCGCCTATTATGGGCGATATGTGAGAATATTTAGTTCGATAATGACTAGAGATTATTCTTATGGTAAATACTTTTGCTGCATTTTGTTCAGTGAGAAGGTCATTCATGTTTTTATTTCATGTAATTGAATTCCCAATTAAATTGTTTGGAAATTTCCATGTGCTTATCGAATATTAATTAATGCACAGTATTCATTACTAGTCCGTTTACCATGGAATAATATGTGTAGTATAAGTAGTATGTAAAAATATATGGAGTATCGTATAATTTTAGAATCTGTGATATTTTAGAAAATAACCATTTAAATCATATGATGTACAGGGCCATATAGATATATATTAAATTTACAATGTATTTAAGATATTAAATTGGATAAGGATTTATGCTGTATTGGTTTAAATTGTTTCGAAAATAAGCCATAGTTTGTCGTAAAAAGTAAATATCAAAAATTCTATTCTGGGATAACCATAAGGGATACACATATATTTACCATCGCGAAGATTTCTGTAGACCTTTTCAATGTGAACAATACTTAGTATATTATTTTAATAAATTTCATAGGGTTCGACCTGCGTTTGCAATGTAAGAGTAATATGTAATCATTTACGACATCACATTAGAAACAACAAAAATAACAATATTTCTCCACCATTTAATGGATGCTATTATACATATAAATCTTTCTCTTAAATCACTATATCCATAAAAATAAGTTCAGCATCAAAATACGTTGCGTAGTTGATAAGATTTAAGCATACAATGGGATATAGGGACAGAGAAAGTGACTTTGATTTATACTATATAGTGAAATTCTTTATTTATTTTTGCATTTTTGCCAAATAAAGGATACCGATAACCAGCACGCAAATGCGATAAATTAAAGTGACGAATCCATGTAAAGTTGCTTGCCAACCGGACAGCTTTAACTTATCAAAGGACGCAAGGAAGCGACTGACGTTTGACACTTGAAATAGAACGGACGGAATTAGTTAAGCGTTTCGCGATGCGCTCGCGGCGGCGCCAAAGGATTGGCGAACGGTCGCACGCGCCCCGCACGCGTCTAATTCGGGGCCGGCGTGCTTTAGGGTTGGCAGATATTGTATTGGTGCGGTAACGCGGTTAACGAAGAACCGATGGTCGTTGAAATATATGAGTTTGAACTTAGGCCTTCGCACGTAGGCAAGGCTAAGCGTGGGAGCCTACGAGTAGGTGGTTGCTAGTAGAGGCTGGATGAGACAAACGAAGGTCCCATACGAGAATCTGGTGCGAAATGTGGGAGAACTAATCCAGTGAATTGCGATAGGATGAAAAGAAAGTAAAGTATTTAAGGCTTAGGTAACCCATGGATATTCACATGATACACACACATGACACAGTCAGGCGGGAACTTTTAACCGCCAAGATTTCAGACACAATAGAAAATCAATTGTGACTAGTGATCTGAAATTACGGAGACGCATATAATGTATTTCTTTTCAGATTTAATAAATACTTACGCGTAATATGCAATATGAAATGGTTACCAAATGTTTTAAATATAAAATAACAACAAGTTACATTTTGAAAAGATATGGTCAATATTCTGGTTATCTACATTTGAATAAAATGTGTTTGAGCTTAAAACAACTTTTAAGGTACAAGTTATAAAATCGGCAACCCTGATCAGTCTCGTGACGCAGCAACGTTGCTCTCTTTGCAACGTCCAGACGCCACGCACTGTGGCTTGTACGTATGCGGTCCGAGTCTGGAAAATGCTTAAATATCTGTACAAATGACGTTTTGTATATAGGAATCTCAAAACGCCCTTTTTTAATGTACGAAACCAAATATCCGAATACTAAATATGTACGTAAAGGTATTTGCAATTCCAATAAAAAAAAAAAATACGAACCACGTCACAGTTAAATAGCTTATGTTCAAATTATATTTTACAGTATATAAAAAAATACATATATTCATCATGGATACTGTCCGTTGCGACGGAAACTGGCAGTTATGTCGGACTTCCACCGAGTAACTCCCCAGAGTCAATGCGCATCGTCCTCAGATGGGCGGTGACCAAGCGCTGAGCGCGTCTTACCATCCCGTCGACACTATCCATCCTCCACACACCTCTCCTCCGTCGGAGGTATGGAGAAGTCCAGAGACCCATACACTAACTCCCCTCAACCCGTTATCCACAGCCCCCACTGGGATGGTTGATCTGGTCCCACAGCCCCTTCCTCCGCATCGTTCTACGGCGCCTTCTCGCACTGCGAGTGAATCTTCTTCATTAATTTTTGCTGCTTTTTGTACTGCCCGGGGATCGAATCTAGAACCCTTGGTGTAGTAGCTGACGTCTCAACCACTACACCAAATGGGTCGTCGAAAGTTCATTAACCGCTTACGCTTTTTTCTACGAAACTATTAAACTATTATAAGTATATACATTCTGTGAACCTTAAAAAACATATTTTGGGGTTCGCCATACATTGTTCAGAAATTATTATTTTTTTCATCGAACTTCTGGGTTATCAGTCTTGAAAAAAAAAAAAAAAAAAAAAAAATATATATATATATATTAATTGAATTGTTTGCGCGAGGGACACTTCCAAAGTTGAAAAAGTGTCCCCCCTCGAACTTCTAAATTACGGGATTGATAAAATAAAAAAAATATATATGATGTACATTTGTACATTACTATGAAATCTAACAACGGAATTTGGTTACAATGATATCTTCCCTGTATTATTTTATATGTTATAAATGGCGAACCATTATTTTTTCATAATAAAGCTGTAGTACGAGCCTAATTAAAATGTGACTTGATGCTGCGGAACCCTCCACGGTGAGTTTGACTCGCACTTGGCTTGTTTTTCTGTCTAGTTCGATTTTGACCTTATTTTTTTCAGTATAAATAGGCATATATGTTACAGGTTATGTATCCTGACTCCAATACAGATCGGTGACACCGGATTTTATTCCCAACTTGAAGGCCACGCGCGTGTTATTATAAACGATGGCCCGTTTCGAAAATAACTGGATTTCAGTGCAACTGGACTCGGACTTATTTGTTTCTTCGAACACGTATCCGTGTGTATAAACAAACTGTGAACGTTACTTTAATCGCTTTGTCCTGGCGTTTGTCGGCGGAATTCGGAATGACACTTCCGTTGCCACTCCTTTGTTCACTTGAACTGTTTAAAGATGAGTTTCGAGCCCATTTCAATTTTATAAGTTCCTAAAATAGAGCCTGCGGTATGTGATTCTAATATTATATTGCGATGTCTAAATTTTTGATGTAGGGGTACAATCAAACAGTTTTTGAGAATAGGTTCTATTTAAATTAATTTGATATCGGTGCACCCTGTACAAGGCTTTGGTGACCCACAATGGTGTAAGTATAGTAAATACAGTCATTTTATTGGGAAATGCCGTATGTATTGTAATATATTATATATTTTTGTTTCTATTTACCATGACAACCCATTTGGCGTTGCGGTTGAGAGGTTGACTGCAACCCCAAGGGTTCCGGGTTCGATCCCCGGCCGTGTATACATTTGAGTGTCTGAATGTATCTATATATATAATATATATATTATATATATTATATAATATATATATATTATATATATATAATAATATATATTTAAGTTGTTTAATACCCATGATACAGGCTTCACGCTTGACTTGATAAGGCAAATGAGCAAACAGTTGGCCAGATGTTAAGTGACACCACCGCCCATGTACATTTGCAAGACCAGTAGTTCCAGAAATGCGTTTCAAAGAGTCACATCCCTTTAAAGAGGTACGCTCTTTTTTTGACAGTGACACAGCACAGGGTTCAAATTCGGAATACTTTGTGTAGCTGACTTCTTAGTCATTACACCACGCAGGTAGAAAAAAAAGATTGACGAAAAACCTTAAAATTATAACCTAATTGACATATTAAGGCGCTAGGTTACAACAAATTCCATCCACGTTATCACAATCTCGGTTCGTTGACTGACATCCATCGTCAGTGTACACACCGAGCACCGTACCCGTGACCCCGTGATGGATAGCCCGAGATCGTTATCTACCATTCTATTAGATTAATTTGTCGTAAACCATAGCAGTGTAACAATGGATGGGAAGCGTATCTACTTTTTCTACACTGCACGGTTTATATGACTAAATTAGAATGGAAAATTATACTTTGGCTAATGTACCGAATTGTAGGAAACGAATAACAGTGCTCTCTTTCAACCTTATCTTATTCACTAGCCTGTTGAGGCATCTCCAGGAGATGTTTGGTAATAGCTTTTTTATTGTGTCCCGATTCGCTACAGTTGAATAATAAAAATATCCACTGATTTTCACACAGCGCCATCTAGCCCCAAACTAAGCATTAACCTGTAATCTGGTTAACAACGGATTAGATACTTATATACTATTTTTGTGAATGTATACATATCATTCATTGATCAATACAGACAGACATGTTCATACACACAAATATTGGTTCTGCCCAGGGATTGAACCCGGGACCTGACGTGGTAGCCGACGTCTCAACCATTACAGCTAACGGGTCGTCAATATATGTCAGTATTGATTCATTAGGAAACCTTCATGCACGCCTGCGAAGAGATTCGTAGGTTGTGTGTGAAGTCGTCCAATCCGCACTGGGCCCGCGTGGATGACTAAGGCCTAATCACCCTATACGGGTAGGCTCATGCCCCTCAGTGGGGACGTTTAATGAGCTGATGATGATTGATTCATTCATGATTAATCATTTCTTACATTTAATAGTTAGCCAAAACAAAAAGTGTAATTGAATCGACAACTTTTAGGATCTGTAAGATTATAAAATGTACTATTAATTATCAAGTCTTTTCAAAAATGTTATTGTCTTGATTATTAACTGTAACACAGAAAGCATACATAATTTACTGTAATTAAACGTATTATTTTCATTAATATTACGGACATCAAGTCCGTAGTCCGTTGCTGAGATTTTATATGAGTTAATTGTCGGGAAACAATGAAATAATTGAAGTTAGAATAAGAATGCAATTATAAGTCATAATTCTAATTACATATATGATTTTATACCATCACATTCATATCACAGAAGACTAGATTTAATAGTAGAGTACATAACATATAATTGATAATTAGTGTTTACTTTCATTACGTATACAACGACCCATATGGTGTATTGGATGAGATGTCCTCAAGTAACCAAGGGTACCGGGTTCGATCCCCTGGCAGTACGAAAATTTGTACATGAACACGTCTGTTCGATTAGGTCTGGGTGTTTCCATGTATATAATCTATGTACATAAAAAAAAATTGGTACATAGGTATGTTTATCCGTTGTAAATACTAATATTACTGGCTAAAGTTTTTTTTGGAGCTAGATGACGATGTGTATGTAAAAAAACTATTCCTCGAACAGACAGCTCATTTGATGGGTTAAGTGTCATGTAAACTATCACCAATGAATCAATCAACTTGCTACTTCACATACCAAATCTTGTCAAAGTTATGACAAGATTGTGTCGTAAGTCGTAACTCACCAAGTGTGTGGTGTGTTAACGACTACCTACCTGAAATAGCACCAGGAACAATAACCTTTACTAACTCAAGATATCTGTGTTACTAATTTGAGTAAACTCTGAAAATTCGAATTTAATTCGAAATATGGAAATTTTAACTATAATTTAATCGACTTTGTATGATTGATACTTTGGTGTAATATAATAAAAATCAAATGACGCCTATTATCTTTATATCGGCGTTACGGTGATAAAACCTGGAACCTTTGACAAAGGAGCTGACTTCTCAATCATCGCGTTATATTAAGTTTACACAAATTCCTAGGTTACATAGAAGCGAATCTCACAGTAACAGTTACCGTTCAGGGACATCATTAATCGTATTCTTTGTTATATTTCCAATTGGTGTGTACTCCGTGGGGATAAGGGCTAAGTTCCCAGGCCGCCTACGCAACGCGTAATTATCGCTTGTGGCTTGCCGCGATCCCGCATTGTCCGTATAATGCCTACTCTAAATCAGACCTGCCCGGTGCATCATGATGTGTAGGGGTGTCAATGGGTATCTCAATTTCACGTGTTTATATGAATCATTGTTTAGCGTAGTGGTCTAAGAAACTGGCAAAGCGTCAGAAATTTCCGCTTTCAAATTCTAAGAGGGGCAGAATGACGTGTTGGCAAAGGCAGCTTAATCGGTAAGCGTCGCGATGAATATCGAAATTTATATGGACATTTCACATAGGATCCAATTTAATATTCTCAAGAAAGATGATTTCGTGCTTTGGTGGGCATGTTAAGCCAGCGGTCCCGGCTTATATCTTTTAATTCTTTAACATTCACCGGTAGTCTTGGTACTGAGTCGTCTAGGTAGGTACCACCACAGTAGCAGATATCGTCTCGTGAAATAGAAGTGCTTTGCACTTTTATGTTTCGGGATTCGGCAGTGTAACTATTAAAATTATGGAGTATAATAAATAAATAAATAAGTAATTGGTGGAGAATAATAACTGTCTATCAGTTATTGGTCTCAATCAATGTCTGTTTGTCATGGTCAGACGTACCATTTACCATCAGGTGAGCGTCCTGAAACACGCGTATATAGTTTGTAACATAAAAAAACAAATTGGGCCCGCGTGGTGGGTTATGGCCTAATCCTCCCCATAGGATGATGATGATGATGAAAGACTATGTTTACTAAATGATATCTGTCGCTTAATACCAGTGCCGTATTCTCAAAGCATAAAAGTGCATGATACCTTTATTTTTGACGACCTATATGGTGTTAATGGTCGAGTCATCGACTCCCCCACCAAGGGTACTGGGTTCGATCCCCAGACAGTACAAACATTTGTGTGCATGAACATGTCGTTTTGTAATGGCCAGAGTTTCTATGTATAATAACTATGTATTTACAAATAAAAAATATAAGTATGTTTATCATTTGTTTAGTACCCTAACTACAAGCTCCTCGCTTTATATGGGGCTAGATGGCGCTGTGTGAGCGTCAGTGGATATTTATAATTATTATTTTAAGGGACAATATCAGAATTGTAAACGCATAAATGATAGATTTTTCAAAATTTGTTTTTATAAATATTCTTTATAAAATGAGCTAACCCTGGCCGTACGGTGTGTGCCGACTCTATTGTCGCGCGTATTTCACACGCACTCACTAAAATGCTCTCACGGGCTTGCGCTATTTTAGGCACGTTGAAATTTCCTTGTAGACGCTTCCTAATAGTATATACGAATTAACGGATTCCATACATGTCATTATTAATATTTTTTTATATCGGACAAGACAGACGGATAAATGGATGGATATTCGAAAGTAAGTATAGTACGAAGCTTTGTGAAACCATATTTTTGTTCGCACTGCGCCACGGCTTCGCACTTCGTACACTGTGTTTCCCGAAATTTACAGCATGGGCAATAATCAGGATTGAATACGTTTTTATCTAGTTAAGCGTACTATATCTTAAGCATCGTCATTATTTATAATCAGGTATGGCGATAACAACGCGATCCTGTTTAAAAATTATTGTCTTCTAACGCAGGTAGGTAATAAAAAGTATAACTTAACCGTGGATTACTTTCAGTTTCCATGATATTGTAATAGATCTATAAACAAAGCACGTGTCCTATAGAAGACACAAAAATTTAAAAATAATATACAAAGTAAAAAGATAAGTACTAATATCACCAAATTTACTCTTATCAATATTACGATACGAAGAAGAATATAACCATAGAAAATGAAATATTAATTCAAAAGTGTACACGCTCTAAAAACCACGCACGTGTGTGTAATTAAAATAGCGATGTGATTTTGTAGATAAAAATATTTTATGTAACATAAAATGAAACGATTACAAAATAAAGGGTTAGAAAGCGTGACCGAAGCGCCAAGCTCGGCTATTGCTAACAATTTATGACCGAAGCAGGACTTAGCTTTGAACATAAGCACTTATCAAGTTATTTCTGCTTACTGCTGATCGATACGATCACTGTCGCCTTCGCGACGGACACACCACGTAAAGCGTTTTAGAACACATGCAACACTTCAAGACCATGATTCGTCGCGAGTCGGTACGTACCCGGTCGCTTTTCTCCCCAAACTTATACTTGGTTACCTAACCCCCTGCGACGCCCTAAGCCGAGGTTTGCGTCCTACTTTGGGACACCCTTAGGCCCGTTGCATAATTTTTTTGGGTTGAGCGCCATCTACGCTCGCCAATTGTCCGGTGAAGCTGTGAGGGCTACCTGCGGCCAACAGCGATAAGTCATTTCGCACAAAAGGCTATCGTTGCAGCTGAAATGTCAGCAAATTTCATTTCTAACATTCAAACACTCGCCCTTTCATTGTCAATCCTTTTGCTAAAAAGCACCTGTCTCACACTTGCTAAGATGCATCTACACTTAAAATCACGTCTGCCATAACGGCTACCGGTATCAGTGTGAAATCCACTATTCTCTGGAACTTCAAATTGCATATGTATCCTTTGCTTTTACTCATGTTAAGCTTTAATTTTATTTAGTTATGTATTTTAATGATATCTTGGTTTAATAGAATTCTGAAGGGTAAGGTATAGTGTTACTCGTTTTATTACACAATTGACCACTACTACTAATAACAGGTCTGTTTTGTTCTATTTTATTTTATTTAATATATTCATTGTTAAATTTTGTTGTCATAAAATAAACAAGCATATTTAAAAATATTACAATTGTCCTGTTAAAGTAATAAATGATATGTGAAAATTGCATTCTGTTTAGAAATACCGACTCTATGGATAATGAGAATAATTATATCGATGAGAAAAAAGTGCCAGGATGTGTCGATAAGACGATGATTTATGAATCTGGTGCAACTTACATTATGTTTTATTGAAAATATTGGCGTAACGTAAGAAAAGGGATAAATTATTCACAGAACAGAAATTGATCACAGGATGTGTTAAATTCCTGGTGGATCATAACTGCGAGAGACAGCGTGCTGTACAGTCGCGGACAAAATACTTCGAACGAAATAACAATGATGATCATACGCCTTGAAGTGTGTATCACACGTGATGAAATGCCAATAACTACAAACTTTGATTAATTAGAAACAAAATGCAGTCAAAGATAATGTAAACTAATACACATACAATCTTTATAATTTGTGTGACTTAGCATTGCTATCAAGAATTGAACACAATTTAGACATTATATTTAAAAAAAAAGGTTTTTTGATACCATACTCGTAAATAAAATAAAAACTTTATTTTAGCTGCAAAATAGCTATTAAGTTGCCAAAACAACAGTGTTGTGAGTTATGGCACTATTTGTTATTATCTTCAACAGTAGAAGAAGAAAGAAGAAGAAGAAAAAGTCTATTTATTGAAACGGAATTAAAATTAAGATATAAATAAGTTTACAAGAGTTAAAATTATCAAAATCACGTAATTTCAAGGGGTTCCCAAACTAAGCAAAGCCTGTATCTTGGGAAACCAATTTCCAATGGATTACAGAATTTTATTGAATAAATTGATCATAATAAAAGTTAATGAGTAGTGTGCGAGTTTGTGAGTATATAATATATCTGTATGCAAGACGGTGAGCATAATTATCGTAAGAATAAAGAATATGTAAGGTACGTTGAGGTCGCAAACTTCTGCGTTAATTTGTACAAATTAGGTTTTTGTCAAGTTGCACCGAGCGACCACGGATTTAAATTCGTCTCCCACTCCCTGAAGGGATTGGCTTAACGCCAGATCGGTGGATGCACAGACAAGCATTAACAATAAATGTCTAACTCGTAAAAGATTTAGCTCTGTATATAAGGCATTGGTGGAATATATGAAAGGCTTTCTTAGCATCACCTTAAGAACTGCGCGCTGTGCCCTTTCAAGTTCTATCATTAGGTTTTTACAGAACCACCCCAAACCCCTATGCCATATGCAATAATCGATTGGCAGACAGCAAAGTAGACTGTTTTTAAACATCTTTTATTGGCACAGTTTCTTAAAATCCGCATTATTCCCATAACTTTCCTCACTCGTTTAGCCAGTGTATGGATATGCAAGTTAAAGGTTAATTTATCATCGAGCATTATTCCTAAATATCTGACACTTTCTCTGCGTTGAAGAAAGTCACAGTTACATATGGTGTCACCAGCGCAATTATGCAATTGTGGATTAAAGTTGGATGGGTTAGAAGCTGCAGTTTTATGCAGACACATGTAATGAGTATTTTTCGTGTTTAAAGTCAGCAGGTATCGCTTTAACCACTCAGAGATCATCTTCATCCCCGCTTCGGCATTAGATCGACATCTTATCTACTCGTAAAAGTTACCGTAATCGTTACCATTCTCTTCTCTACATTGTCAGTCTAGGTATACCTTATCAATTTAAGAGCTAATATTGTAAATTGGTGTAATACTTGCGCACTTGAATGTACTTCAGAATAAAACTGGGCACAGGATCCGAGGGCTCGCCAGGGCGCTTCTTGTGTCGTTTCAGCTAATATATGTGTCCGACGTGCCACGACACGCTACTGCAAAA
>PQWD01006806.1:81164-109371 GCA_019425675.1 Leucinodes orbonalis | reverse complement strand
AAAAATATTATGTACAATAGAAAAATATTAATTAAAAAAGATATCCCTCAAATTTAAAACTAATCCACCAAAAACAATTCTGAAAAATCTAGCAAGTATCGATGAGCTCTTCGGCTTGTTATCTATCATAAAAGTAATGAAATCAACACAAAACTTGCCAAGTCTAAAGTCCTGACTGCATACTCATTATTATGTTATTTGTGCAACTTTGCCATGAAAATACAAACACACCAGGTGCGCCATACACTATTCACTATTCGTCACCAGAACCGCTAACCATTGACGATACAAATTTGCCACTTTGAAAACGGTGATTCAAAACCCGTCGATTGTAGGCTTGATTAAAGCACTAACGTATAAACAAATGTTAACGCCAAGTCACACAACAAACATAATAATAAAAGTAACGCAGTAAAACTTAGACTACACTTCTTTAGGTGGATTCATTACTTTTAAATAATCAAGCAGAAGCAGCTCCGATCGCAACTTGGGCTAGATTTTACAGATGTTTTTTGGATTTCACTTCTTTGGTAGAAATTGGAAATGGACGACCCATTGGGTTAAGCGTGACGACGTCGCTACTACACCAAGTTTCTGGGTCATTCCCGCAATACCTACAAATATTTGTGGCATGAACATGTCTGTTGTATTCTCTAGCATGCTCGAATTGGCGGGGCACTCCATGCCCCCCCGATATTCAACATTGGATGAAGCGCCCACCATGTGAAATATATATTGTTTAAAGGCGGTATGTCGATCTTTTATAGTTTGGCTGCTCTTATTTATCAAGCACGTCACCAGGTGCTGTCCAGATCTTCATTATTCCAACGTTTATAGTTTTCCTTTATGAACCATTAAACCCAACTTTTACCGAAATTTCAGCTCTCTGATTAATGGGAGATATAGTTCTTTTTGATGATCAGGTGATGTGAGTGTCATCTGTCGAAAATGCGAAACTTTGCTTCGCTTAAAACGTCGGAACTGAATACCTACAGACGTGAAATTTGATTTAAAGCTTATTATTACACCTTACTAGAGACGAAAATTTCAGCGCTCGGTATTATCCAAATTCTCAAATTTGCTTGAAAAGCGGCGAAATGGATCCTGATAAAGTTGTACTCCTGGTTTGCTTCGCGCGCGACTTGCGGGCACTGCCGTTTGCCCCAAAATTCTTTCACCCAGCGTAGTTGTAAACGTTCCTGCATCTTATGTTAAAATAAAACGTAAATATTGTAGATCAGATTGAAAAAGGTAAAGAAGTTGAAGAGGACTCATGAATTATAAAGAATGGCGATGAAAATATGATTTGTTGTTAAGATTACAATATCAAAAAATCTCGATAAGCTAAGTGTTGTTTGAATTTACACTAATACGTGGTAAAGCTATTCAGAATTATCTACGTGTTTACAGGGCTAACTTTGATTCATCACTGATATCATTATTTATTGTGTTATATATAAACGTCCACAATCTTAAACTGCTTTCAAATAATATTATAATATAAACTATATTTTCAAAAATTAAAGTAGGTTTCCTTATAACATCAGTTACCAATTTTTTATGCATATAATGAGAAATTTATAGCATTAAAAAATTTTTTGTCAATATTACAAACAAAATAATAGATTGATATAATTCAGCAAAAAATATGTACAAAAAATTAGTAAACACTTACACGCGAAGATGACACTTTTGTAAATAATAAATTGAAGTTTTACTTCATCATATGACAATAATTTTTAGCTGTATTGGGTGGGCTTTATTAGATTCCAACGTTTATGTAACAATCACACTTTAAAAGTGAAAACACACACCAGAACAATCACTTTGCCATAAATATTATAGCAAACACAGACATGCACTAATAAGAGAAGTACAACAAGAAAACAGATATTTAATCTTTCATTAATACAACAAAAACAATTCAATACATTATTTTCCTACTTAATAAGAATATTATTATAACGTATTTATACATTTAAGAGCGTCGCTGGCTCAAAGTGCGACTGTCGCCTTCCTACCAGGAGGCTGAGTTCGAATCCGGACACGTACCAATGTGTTTCGAATTTTCCCGAAAATAGATTTGTTGGACCGGTATTTTTCCCGGGACCCCGGGCTCTTTAACCGGTGCAAGGGAAAACATCTTGAGGAAACTTAATGCACGCCTCAGAGATTCAAAGGTTGTTAAGTCGTTCAATCCGCACTGGGCCCGCGTGGACGACTAAGGCCTAATCAACCTATACGGGTAGGCTCGTGCCCCTCGGTGGGGACGTTTAGTAAGCTGATGATTACATATTTATCTATGCACCAAAAGATGGATGGACACTCCATGCATTTTTGATTAAACAACAGAGCCGGGTAGGTGAGTCGTGGTGAATATGTACGATGTCAATATATTCATTGAGTAATTTACAAAGCCTAGCAATCGGGGAATTGGAGCCGAAAACAGTTTTTCTTAATGGAGCTCTAAGGGGGGTTATAGCGTAACGTGGATGTCTTACTGGCACACGGAATTTAAATCTATAATGATAATGGGAGAATAATATATTTTGTCGTACGTCGCCACTGGCGATAATTGGGAAGTATTTTTCTCATTTGTCGCCAGTCAGTGGTAAAGAAGCCTATGGCGATAATCGGGAATATACCGTTTTGGTTCTTTACGTGATACATGCAAATTCAATTCGTTGAAGTGGTGTTTGTACATATATTCGGCTCTAATTTTAGAAATTAAAGAGTGCGTTTTTTGCTACCCAAATACGCTTATGTCATTGTGTGACAGACAGCGTTCTTAAGTATCTTGGAATAATCCTCGAGAGACCCTTCTCATTGTCTTGGGCACTTCTGAGTCATGTCGAGACGGTGACACATTCAGTGTTTACCGAAGAGTTTGGCGATTAAATAGGCTTCTTTATTATAAATGTGTACACATACCTAAATGATTAAATATCCATTGCATTGACACAACACCGTCTAGCCTCAATTTCATTTTATTTATTAGCAATAAACCGCTACACCTCGTTAGTTGAATTTAAGCAATTTGCTTGGGGGTTACTAAGAAACGGATACCATTTTGTTCAGTGGACGCTCAAACTAATTCAACAGTCGTTTATCATTGAATTATAATAATATTTTTTATTCCTAATAAAAAGTTACACATTTATATACAGTTATTGAGGCCACCATTTAAGCAAATGATGCCTGTGCCTGGTGCCCTTGCTCTTCCATATGCGAAATGTATTGATTGTAAGTGCAGATAACAACATTAAATATGTTCTTAATCACGATACAAACATTTATGCTTTTAAATTAACAATACCTTCTACGGTTTTAGATGCATCGAAAATAATAATAATTATCATAAATAAATTATAGAAACCGAAAATGTTTAATTCCGCACAATATTTTCAATTCCATGACCTTTTAACGTATTACACGTGAAAGCAATAAGTTGAGATGTTGAACTAAAGATTCTAATTTTGGGAATACAAACAGATTTGTTTTCATTTGGAACCCATATACCCTTATGTCATTGTGTGTCAGGCGTATCTTGGAGTAATCCCCAGGGACTCTTCTCTCTCAGAAGTTCCTAATTCTGAGTTATGTCGACAAAGCGACACAATCGATGTTTACCGAACACTGACAATAAATGGCCTATTTTTGTATAGACGTGTAAATATAAATAAAATCTTCGTGGTCTAGTGGGTACAATTCGGCTGCGTGAGCCGAAGGTCGTGGGTTCAAATCCCGCGGTAAACGTCACTGTGTGATTTTGCCTAGTTTAGTTACGAGCGGCTGTGACTTTGTAATAATGCGTAAAGGTGTTTATAATAAAATTAATTTTGTATACAATTTTTGATACCTTTCAGTCAATTTGTTATACAGTTTTAAGTAATTCTGTTACAGATTTAAATTGAAATTTCAATAACATTTTGATGAATAACATTCAGTTGTAGTTGTCGCAATCGCTAAAATGGTATTATTTTTTAAATAAATTTACTGACGCTTAAAGTACATATTAAAATATCTACAAAAATAAACTTAAAAACTCCATTCGCTGGTAATAAAAATTGACGAAATCTAATTTAAACATTTGAAAATCTTTATCGCAACTGTAAAAACTCTTAACAAACTTTAAATAGAGACTATTGAAATTTTTGTAAGGCATCGCAGTCTGAAGTTTTTTAGGGACTTCATACTTTTTTTATAAAGTTTTAATAGCTTTCTATAAACAAGTTTTGATTTGGTATTTATATTTTTTCATAACTTTAGCACGCAACAGAACAGGTAAGCAGTGGTTTACATGTTCGTTTTCTATTTTTTTGCAATTCTCACACATCGAATCAAAATTAGCGTAGCGTAGGACGCCCTCCGGCCCGGTGGACCGACGACTTGCGAAAGTTTGCTGGTGGAAGCTGGATGAGAAAAGCAGGGGACCGGGATATCTGGCGCAAAATGGTGGAGACCTATGTCCAGCAGTGGACTGCAGTAGGAATCAAAATTGAAAATGACTACGTCGAAGTAATTGAAAAGTTGAAAGCATGGTATTTTAATATAACGTGATTAAATTATTAAAATTGGCTTAGTTTCAAAAGTATCTAAGTAGCTGTTAATATCATTCTTGTCATGGCTTTGAAAGAAATTGAGAAAAAGAAGTTGATTAAATTCAATAGCGATCTCATAAATCTGATACATATGGCACATCACATTTTTTTAATGGTTCAAACTATCATTATCTAATCTACTTCTACAAACATATAACAAATTCCATCCAAGACAGATTTAACGACTGAAGTCGTATAATTGGCCGTAAACCCAGTTTCAAATGGCTTCCTCTCATTAATCCCAAGGGAGTTTAGTAATTAAAATCGTTGTCGATATGTCGGCTTGTTTTTTAAGTTCATCTCATACGGTTCCTTTTAATTTTCTAGAAAAACTTCATCATATTTATAATCAAGAATCATATTACTCATATATGCTTATATAATATAGGGTGCCTAAATGATATTGTTATGCCTATTATTCAGCCCTCATCTCGAGGTTCATCAGGAAAAGTAATAACGTAGCTTCATTTGAAAACTCTCGTTTCGAAGAAAAAAGTTAAATATTTATCTGCTAATTAGGGTAAAAGTTAATGAACTAGTTCGTTACATAAAGTCAATTGGAATGAAGATTTATAAAAGGTCGGCAAAGCGAGAATAGCTACTTTGCCGGTTCAAGCGTCCATCTGCTTCGGTAACCGATTACCATCAGACAATGTAAGCTTGTTCACTATGTTGCGGCATATACTAGTTTGAAATATTTTAAAAATAAATGTGTATCAGTTATTTTCTTGCAAATTTTAGAAATGGTTGTGTGATGGTTGCTTATTTTGCTAACTTTTAATACTCTGCTCAGATACAATAATAAAGTATGAGAAGCAATATAAACATAAAAAATGACAAATTTTATCAAAACCTTATGCAACCGAAAAAGCACTAACTTAACAATCTGGTCCTA
Source organism: Leucinodes orbonalis (assembly GCA_019425675.1). NCBI lineage: Eukaryota > Metazoa > Arthropoda > Insecta > Lepidoptera > Crambidae > Leucinodes > Leucinodes orbonalis. The sequence continues at coordinate 103,875 of PQWD01006806.1, read as the reverse complement.
TTTACGAGATTGTATGCTTTAACCCTTTTTTAATTTAGAAGGATAAACCTCTTCTCATTAAATACTGACATTTTGAATGTCTGATAGGGATAAGCAGACTCTAAATGTTTCAGAAATTATTTAAGTACAAGAGAATTTGGTTACTTCCAAATGTCTATGCATAAAAAGTGATAAGCAGAAACATAGCATGAATATTGATGTCACCCTGACACCCGTCCAGCTCTTACTTAACCCTACTCAATTATTTCGAAGGACGGTAATAGGGCTGATGAGGTGAAACTTACGGTAGCAACGACATTTGGCGTCAGGAAAGGCCTCCATGATAGTACATTATATACTCAAAGGGCCAAAACAAACGGTAATCGAATAGAAACAAATATCGCTAACTATGAGCGAAAAGTGACTTCTTTATCTAATGTTCTTAGCATTGAACTTGTTTTTAGATTTTTTAGTCGTAACACCGACGTACTTGGCTGAAAATTAGGCTTTAGTAGGGAGGTTAATAAAGTAAATGTTGACTGCTAATTAATTTCACAGTTACACCGGGCAAACATTTTTCTGCATGTTAAATGCTTATTTATTTAGATTATAGCAGTCCACCACTAGATATATAATTATGTAAAGAGGCCTCCCCATTATTGAGCTAGATACCTCAGTTCTACGCAGATTTTACCACGATAGAACCGAAAATATGTATTCCTCATATTCCTTAAAACAAAAGAATGAGCTTAAAATATCCAACATATTAAAAAAAAATGTTATGAAGACAAGTATTGGCCCTGAATGAGAATCTGTCTTTGATTTGAGAAAACCCTTTGCTAACTTTGTTGTCAAGTATACTATAAAAAATATCAAAAACTGTTGGCAATAAATGAAATTAAATGTTATTTTCTATTCCAGACATTTTATTCAAATTACAAGCAAAAGTTACTTATAGTCTTATTCCTTTTTACAAGAAATTCCTTTTATTAAATCACATTTTCAAGAAACTCATTGAAATTAAGACACTTTACTGATGAATATTTTAGTTGACAGTTTCTAAAAGACATTGAAATATTAAGATGAATAAAAACGCGTCGCTAATGTAGTTACCAAAAAAGACAGTAAAAGAACGTAGGTATTAAAATCCTATAATTTATTTAAGTATATCTGGTGGTAAGTGATAGTCTGGCCACACCGAAACAGTGTTGAAAGAAATTAATAATAGTAGATAGTCACTATTTTCCATCAACACTTCCCGTCACCCGAGACGACAGATATAAGGTCTCTCATAGCCCTTTCACTAGATAAAGTACCCGCATCCCGAAACACATTTTGGTGTATAGGTTACTAAGTGCAAACCACTTCTATTTTGCAGGACGATATCTGGTACTGCGGTTGTACAGTGGTACTGTACAGAACTTGCTAATGCTGATTGGAAATATTATTGTTATCAACTAAATAAAACTCAAATATAAGTTCATAAGGTAAAGGGTAAAAAAATGATACATTTGATATGGTACAGCTTACTAAGCTACTAGAAAGCTAAAAAAAGATAATCAGTTCTTAAATTTTCTAAAGATGTCCAGTAATTATTTGGTTCCCGAGGCTAATTCTGTATGTAATATTAGTAACTACTCGTATCATCATTAAATCATTACATAACTTTACCTCCATTCAAGGATAAGTTATTCATGATTTGCGGTTACCAATATTCCAATCTATACCATTGGCATACAAATGTCCGTATCACCAAGTAAAGGGCAATTATAACTTTAGGAAACTCATACATTTCTACTCTAGTCAAATAGGAGGGGTTGCCAAACATATGTAGCACAGGCTTCAGGTTAATTGATTTGGGTCTGGAAACCGGGACATAGGTCGGGTGTGGCGACATATCCATCCGGTGATAAATAGGCACATAACTATTAGGCTTGTTGAATTAGGACTGAACGTCTTGAGACTACTATTTAATGCGGTTTCCTTAAAAGCCAGTAAAAGCATCACTGCTTTCGTTAACTTGGCCGAATATTATAATTTTTCCATTTAGTTCACCCATTCAACTTAGTATAAGTATGTGTGCGTGCTGACACATACTTATACTAAGACACAGCTGCAAAGATAAATCTCGACGTCAAAAGTATGCAATTGTACTGTGGTCCCTTTTCGAAATCAAGGGTAAAATGTTGACGCATAATTTTGCTACCACTTCTTACCACGTAAGTTTTCTTTATAGAACACATCCCCACAACTTTTCGAGTAATCTTGTACTTTGAATTATTGCAGTCAACTGCTTGCAAAGATCTCCCTCATTTTGTGCTAGATATCCAGGTCCTTGGCTTTCCTCATTCAGTCACCAGCGTATGTTCACAAGTCGTCGATCCATCAGGCCGGAGGGCGTCCAACGGTAAGCTTTCCCAGATGTCACCACGTCATAACTCATCTGCTTCAGCGGCCGTCGGCTCTGCGATATACGTGACCAGCCTATTGCTAGTTCAATTTGCTGTCCCGGTGAGCTATATCGGTCAGTTTAGTTTTCTTACGGATATCATAATTTCTGGTTCTATCTCTAAGAGAGGACCAAGATTACTCGTTCCGTTGATTTTAAAATTGTGAACCTATCCCGTCGTCAATGTCCATGTCTCAGCTTTTTTTTATTGAACAGGAGGCAAACGAGCACACGGTTTATCCTGACTTTAAGTGACACCGCCACCCATGTACATTTGCACGACCTGAGATCCCAGAAATGCTATGCCGTATACTAGTCGTATGTGTTGTAACTTACGACGCATTTCTCAAAGACTTGTCTGTCTTATTTACACAAGACCTGTGCAAATCAAACAAAAAATTTAGCTATAGGGATACAAACATGGAGTTGTTGATGTTAATAATAAAACTTGGCTGCTGTATTTATTAGAGTAGAAAAAAAACTTGCTGTAGAAAAAGTTCAAGATCCGGCAACGATGTGTAAAATCTGGATGCACTTCTACTAATGACACGCCGTCAGCTGTCCCTACGTTTTAATAAAATTGCATTGACTTTTCCTCTTAAGCTCAGTCGTACTTGCTAAATTTCTGCAGTGAAAATAAAACTTTTCCTGCCATATTCAAGGTACTTCTAGTAAGGGATACGTGGTAACAGTTTGTTATCTTTTTTACAGTGTATATGATGATATGCAGTTTAATCATGAAACTAAATACAGTCCAAGGTTAGACATTGCACTTTATTTTTACTTACATTTTACACAACGTCGATCCATTGGATCGGAATGGAGTCTTAAAAATACTATATTAGCCAATACCAATTTAGCTCATTTGCCCTGAACGGCAACGAGTCATGCATTAGGAAAGGTGCCGGCAAATTGTCATTTGTAACTTGCTGATTTGTGTACAAAGCTTGGATTTTAGTACTCCTAGCACTTAGCTTCTGAGAAGGTACCCGAGCACAGCTTACCACTTACCAGCGCAACTTTAATAACTTAAAATAATTTCAAAGTTCCATTGTAATTGATTCCTACTGCCATAACATGTGACTTATCAATTTACTACTTACTGATAAATCCTACCTTACACCAAATATGGTTACGTCAGTAAGGGTGAATTGCCATCCTATGTTACTAATCAATGGTGTAATTGTTATGACCCTCCATTGTATTGTGCCGTGCTATATCCGAATGGACGGAAACAGCTTCCACTAGTTTAATTAACTCAGTGTAACAGTGATTGGTGCTGGCTTACCCGAAACCTTGTTAAATTCAAATTGGAAACCAGTGATCTGAGGTAAGGGTACCTCAACCTACATCTTCCGGCACACCAGTCTATGTCTATCCCGTGGACGCATCCTGCTTCATTAAGACCTCAAACTTGCAGTAAGATTCTGGTCAACTGAACATTGAACCAGGGTGGTGGGTAATTGTCCGAATATCCGTAACGATAAGAGGCGTTGCAGGAGGCCAGTCCTGCGAGCAGTATGACCGAAAAGATGATGATGATAAACGTGGCATATAATTAGGTGGTATTGTAATTAATAGGATATTAGGCACTACAGCTCAGAATATTGTGAGTATGTAACACAATATATATTAAACTTCAATAAAACCCATATTAAATGCAATAAGTGATAGAGCGAGCTGTTGTTCAGTAGTTCGGTTTGTTTAATGATTTATTCATTTGGGTGAACTACAAAATAAAATTTGGTAAATGGTATTGAGATTATCTTATACCTGGTCTAGGTGTTATAACTATGCTATGTTTTATGTGCACTGGACTTGCTAATCTAATTTGTTATATAATCGATTTACACCGAATAATTAAATGCAAACGAGTCATCGACTCACGTGGTGGTGAGTGTTACTATTGCCTAAAAAGATTTGCAACAATTAAAGCGGCCATTTTATAACAAGCACTCTGAATACTTTTCTGACAGTAACTCAAATCAAAATTTTATCTTACGTAGCAAAAACTTTGGATAATTGTTTGCTGTCAATGGATATTTATTAATATTTATGAAGGCTAAAGCATAACAAGCAGCAGAATATCCGAGAATGCTGACATTGCGAACTAATTGGTTCAACCGAGAACACGGTGCGGTCGGTATTTGCTATTCAGTTCAACGCATCATTGTCGCGTTCAAGACAATTCAGTTGGAACTTTTCTCATCATGTTCGCATTCTCCACATATGAATGCGCTGCCGTATTGAAATTTCTTGAATTCTTGTTACAAGATATGTTTGAGGCGATGTTTATATGCCCTATCGTTCAAAATTGAATTTATATAGGTAAACGTTGAGAACATTTACTGTTTTCCACAAAGCCTATTCTGGCTCGAATATTTAGCTGGGATTGAAATCTCGATAACAAAAGGTTTTGTATTGTTTAACTCGCTAAACATTCGAGCGGATTACTTAAACTTAGTTATATTTGCAAAATTAATTTCGACGTGTCTTTAACGAAACGCCCGCCGTGATATTTCCTTTAAATGTCAACTTTTGGACGACAGTATTGGTTGAGTGTTTTATGTTTAGTCATTTTATTATTTAAATAATGCTTTGGTAACGATTTTTCTCCGGGATAATACAGTGGAAGATATAATTTTTAAAGAACTAATTTACCAACCAAGCTCGCTAGAGCAATTGAAATCTTAGATAAGATTGCAAGAAGCCTAGAATCATCGAAGACTTGCCAAAACAGTTGTTGGAGTTTTAATGAGAAAGCGGAGGATCTGAATATCTGATGCATAATAGGATGTATGTGATAATTAAAAGCTTTGTGAGAGGGCGACATTCAAATAGCTTTATAAGTCAAACACAAGTTGCGGGTTACCGACCACAACAATAACGCATACCTATTTGCACACTACACACCCTAACAAGTTTAATTCTGACAACAGTCTCTCAGAGAACAGCAACTCGTGCATACCACAATAGTATTAGCGCTCGCTTTGTGTCTCGCCCAAAGTGAATTTGACGTGTATGCAATTCATGCCCACTTTGGATTGCTTTCTTCACGTGATACATTTAATTATGCCAATCCATATTAGTAATAGTAGTGCCAGCCTGAATCTTTGTCAACTGTCTTGTAAATTAGTGATTGAAGTAATTACTGTATTTGCAAAAAAATGATAATTAATATGGTACCTACACAACGTGATTTGAAATAGAAACTGAATAAGACCAGATTATAAACAAAAAAACTTTTTGTTTGTTTTGGTAAAATGTAATTTCGCCCCAGTAAAACAACCTAAACAAATGACCCTATTTCCATTTCACACGAAGTTTGCTCCATGAGCTGCTTTGATAGATGAGGAAAATAAGTCATGTGTGCCAGAATTTCGAGGCAGAGAGAGAGAGCATAGAATGCAGTAGACATACATGTTTTAGGTAGGACACTCATTTGTAAAGCAATAAGTACTTCTTAATATTACACAATGGTGTTTGCAAATATTTGTAAAGAAAGGCATGTATAAAACAAGCAAACTAGAAGTTCATTAGTTAGTCTTGTATTTAAATAGCGACCCGCCTCTGCTTCGCACGGGTGCAATGGTGATATTCGTAATAGGCACGTTCCCGCCTTTTCGGTCAACCGGTACCGCCACAACGCTACGTACCGCAATTCTTAAATCTGTAATATCTTTGCAAATATTCATTTGAATCATATGCTGTAAAGGGCAATATAGATCTATATGAAATCAACATTTTTTTTAAAAAAATATTGGATAAGGAATAATGCTGTATAAATTAAAATCGCTTCGAAAATTAGTCATTATTTGTTATAGAAAGTTAATGATAAAAAAATGTTATTGTGAGCTATCCATATAGATATACTATCGCGGAGTTTTCTGTAGACCTTTTCAATGTATACAATACTTAGTACACTATTTTGATAAATATCGTAAGGTTCAGCCTACGTTTGCAAAGTAAGCAGCAAAAATGTAATTATTTATGACATCGCATTAGAAACCTCAAAAATAACAGTAGTTCCCTACTCTTTAATGGATGTTATTATACATAAAAACCTTCCTCTTAAATCAATCTATCTATTTAAAAAAACCGCATCAAAATCCGTTGCGTAGTTTTGAAGATTTAAGCGCACATAGGGACATAAGGACGTAGGGACAAAAAAGCGACTTTGTTTTATACTATGTAGTGATACATACTCGTACATATATACGAACATTAGTAAACGTGGGCAATTCGAAGTTAGTAATCAGGGCTACATACAAACATCCGGGGCTCGGACGCTTCCTCTTCACGCCCTATTTACGTGTGGAAACTTCGGTCAGTACCATTAAGTGATAGTTTAGTACTCGTGACGTCAATAAGCTTAATGCTTGAACAAATAAAAATAAAACACCTGGCAACATTCCTGTCCCCAAAACCGTTTACTTGTATCGATGGTTTCATTCAAGTAGTGCCTTATTCACATTCAACACAATTTATGTGTGATGTAAGAGTAAAATGTGTTATCATCATCAGCTTATTAAACGTCCCCGGCGAGGGGCACGAGCCTACCCGTATAGGGTGATTAGGCCTTAGTCGTCCACGCGGGCCCAGTGCGGGTTGGACGACTTCACACACAACCTTCGAATCTCTTCGCAGGCGTGCATAAAGGTTTCCTCACTATGTTTTCTTTCACGGGAAGAGCGGCAAATAACGTACATATATTTTCGAAAATTCGAAAACACATTGGTACGTGTCGGGATTTGAACCTCAGCCCTCCCGGTAGGAGGGCGACAGTCCACACCATTGAGCCACCGACGATCTAAAATATGTTATGTGAATGAGTAACTCCAAAAGCATTTTTTTAAATATAACTTAAAAGTGCCAAAGCTTGTTATAACAAAATGGAACAACACTTATGGTATTCGATCGATCTTTAGGTGGATATTGATCTTAAAAATGCTCATATTAACGATATCTCTTAACTATCCTGTATATCCTTTAGGATAAATTTTTTGTATATTTCAAAATTTTGCCATGTCTTTTGTCACGTCATAACCATCAGTCATTTTAATGGGACACTTTATAGGGTTACCGTTTGAATTTCTTACACGCTCGAGCAACATTTTATTATTATTTTCCAACAGTTTACTACGGCCTTTTATTTAATGTCAGAATAATATGAATCGGTTATCGAAACACCAACTCGCGTATACACTATAATTTAATGTCGTGCTTGAGTATAATTGCAACGTGACGATTTGTGTTTATATTTTTAAATATTATTTGTAAATTCTCTCTCCCCACTAAAACAAAACTTATTTCTTTCCAGTACGTAATCTTCTTCCCAGTACATAATCTTACGATACAATAAGCCTCCAAGAGACTATCATCATCAGCTCATTATACGCCCCCACCGATGGGCACGAGCCTACTCGCATTGGTTGTATAAGCGTAGGCCTTATTGACGCACGTGGATTACCCAACTTCACGCACAACCTTTAAGTTTCTTTGTAGACGTGCGCAAGTTTCCTTACGATGTTTTCTTTCACCATAAGAGCGTTGGATTAACGTACATATAATTTCAAAAGATCGAAAAGACATTGACACGAGGCGGGACATAAATCTGTCCACACCAAATAACTATTTGTACGAGTTTTTGCGTCAGACAGACCATTTGAATAACTACTAGTAATAACAGTTTGCAATTCAAATGCGATCAATCCAGCCGATTGAATATTATTTTTAGAAAAACCCAATGGTAACAATGGAACACTTCCCGTAGTGACATAGCAACATGGATTTTTTCACAATACATTCAGATCGGACAAATCGGATTTCTGGAACAAACACGTTTTATTTTCGCATACCGATTTCATTAAATATGTGATATAAGGACACGAATTGTAAATATGACAAAGTTCCTTTGAAATATGACTTCTAAATTGTATTTGTGTGTTGGACAACCATATACTCTCGCGTGCAAGTAAATCGACTCAAGCCTCAAGTGCGCATAAAAATGATATAACTAAAAATGTCTTATTTTACCTCTATATAATGTTTTACATAATTAAAGCCTATAATTAGGCTTTCAAATGGTAGCATAATATCAGTAATTTAAATAAACACTTGTACTTAGAATGCAACTGAACGCAACCTCCCGTAAACTGCTCTGCGCTCTATACACAACTTGCGCGACACAACCCCCTATAAAACCCCCTGTAATCTTTTTTCTTATCAGTCGCTCATTAGACGTTGACCTGAACACATCTTGCAAATTAAAGCCGTCATTTGAAGAAAATTATGGATACAACACCTGAAGAAGCGCTCAAGTCGTGCCCTGTTGCAAGAAGGGTTGAACCAGCGAGAAGTCGCTCGTCGTTTGAATATGAGTCAGTCCGCTGTCTCGAGAGTATACAGAAGGTTTCAAGTGACTGGTGCCTTCACTCGGAGGCCTAATACCAGCCGACGCCGGAGCACCTCGGAGCGTGACGACCGGTTTTTGGTCTCGACCTCTCTCCGAAATCGACACCTTACCGGCGTAATGTGCAGCAGGAGCTACGTCAAGTTCGCGGGGTGACTGTCAGTCAGTGGACAGTTAGAAAGTTTGAAAGAAGCTAACCTTACTCCGAAAAGACCCGCTACAGGCCCGAAGTTGACCACAGCTCATCGTCAAGCACGCCTTCACTTGCTCGAGAACATTTGGATTGGAGCATAGAGCAATGGCAGTCAGTCCTGTTCACAGATGAGACGAGGATGTGACTCCATGGCAGCGACAGGAGAGGTCGGGTATACCGTCGTCCCGGTGAACGGTTTTCACAGTGCTACTTTGTGGAAACCGTTGCATATAGTGGCGGATCTTGCATGATGTGAGCTGGAATTTCCTTAGAAGGCAAAACGGACCTTGTTTTCGTTCCTGGGGAGGCCGGGGAGGAGGTCTGACCAGTGATCGTTACATTGAAAATGTTCTACTGGATCAAGTTGTCCCTTATCAAGGCTTTATTGGGGAAAATTTCTCTCGGCCACACGTGATTTCCTGAACGAAGTTGAATTCACACTATGCATTGGCAGCGCTCAGCCCCGATTTAAATCCCATTGAGCACATATGGGACGAGCTCAAAAGGAAAGTTAGAGCGAGGAATCCAGCTCCGACAAACATCAATGAGCTCAAGACTGCGTTGGTAGAAGAGTGGGGTCGAATACCACATCATCCATTAAAAAGTTGATAAGGTCGATGAAGAATCGCATGAGAGCAGTGATCAGAGCTAGAGGAGGGAATACCAAAATTGACACGAATATTTTTTTATCTTACGCACATTTGTTTCATTTAAACACAATAACCCCATACTGTGAAATTGTATGAATTTTCAACATTTTTACATTATCATTAGCATTAACCTTTTTTACTAAACTACTGAATCGATTTTCATGCAACTTACACCATTTTAAAGCTTAATTACTAGGCTTTAATTATGTAAACATTATATAGAGGTATAATAAGGCATTTTTTAGTTATATCACTTGTTATGCGTACTTGAGGCTTGAGTCGATTACTTGCACGCGAGTGTAGAATAAGTTATGTTTTTCCTTTGAATTAGAAAAATTATAATTTTAAACGATTTAGCCGAAATAATCCTTTTTTTTTAAGGAGACAACTGGTCCTATCTTCGAATCTTGTCTGGGCGAAATGACTGATGCACTATTTTTGTAGGTGAATATTTGGGCTGCAGATTGTCATAGAAATCAGTATTAGATAAAACTTTATCAACATTATTATTGTTTATCAAATACATGTTTTTGTTGTCCGTGATTGCATTAAAAAAACAATGGAGAATACCAGACAAAAGCAATTTAAGGTACTCGTAATATTAAAAGAATGCCCTTTCGTTTAGGGAATTTAAACATTCTTTACCTCTTTGAATATCGCTCAGTCTTTTGAGGAAATCAAAATAATTTGCGTTAATAAAGAGTTTCTTTACTGCCACTCAGGCTTATTTTTTTTTCAAATGGTCGGCTATTCAGGAAGATCAAATGCTGTGAATACTGATACTTGGTTTTTAGAACCCTTTTCAGATGGCTATTGTCTACTGATACTTATTACAACTTTAGTGGACATGAGCTTAATATTAGCAAAGTAAGTAAAATTTTATTCAAAAAAATTACAACATTCATCGTTAAACATTAGTAAAATAAAACAAATTCAAATTTATGTAATTGGTACTGAAAGGTAGCCTACTTAGGTAGACTAAAACATGATGCAAAGAGCCTAGGAGTACCCAAGCAAAGAACTTAAAGCATCTCAGAAATTAAAAGGTTATGAAGTATTTATGTCTAGAGCTACCCGACTCATCGGGACTCGGCACAGATCAACTCTAAGAAGCTGCAATGATGATCACTATTGCTGTTATGTAGTTACAGAACCTCGGAATTGGAGATTTTGCTCTGGCCACTGATCGGCACAGTATGTGTATACGAATTAATTGTGGCCGAAGTTTTAATTAATATAAAAATGAAAATGGCGTAAACGACATAATAACTACCTATCAATAATACTTATGTGTTTCAAAGTTTGTCGACCCATCTGGTGTAATGGTTGAGACGTCGGCTATTACACCAAGGGTTCCGGGATCGATCCCCGGGTACTACACCATTTATGTCCATGAACATGTCTGTTTGTATTGGTCTGGGTGTTTTCTAAGTATCCTATTCAACCTATCGCAGTCCATTGCTGGACATAGGTCTCCCCCATTTGGGAGGACCTATGTTTTCTATGTATAACATGTATGTATTTACAAAAAAACTATTTATGTATGTTTATCCGTTGTTTCGTATCCATATTACAGGCTAATGCTTAGTTTGGGATTAGATGGCGCTGTGTGAATGTCAGTGGATATTTATTTATTTTTATATTTAAAGTTACAGTTTTAGAGATATCGAATACTTTTGGATTAAAATTAAATATTAGTAAACATCACAACCGCATGGTTGCAGAAGTACGCTTTAAAAATGAACACATGGAACTTTCGAATAAAACACTTATCGCGTCGATGTTCCGAGCGTTCATATAAACACGCTATATTTATTTAAGTCTGAGTTACCGTGAGTTACTTATGGTTATAATAACAATTCGGAACTATCACAATAAACCGTGTGAGATTCATATAACGATTTATCGTATATATCTATGACTCAGTATGGAATAAACTATGGGAAATTTGTTTTCTTTTATACTAAACTTATGTGTCAGAGAGTATGTCTGTAATAACGTTAAGTGTATATTTTTGAAATGTTCTATTACTTTAAAGATATTTTCAGACTATTGTTGGCTTTATGACGTCAGATGAATAATAATACGCACATTTAAACATTAAAGGGTAGGTAAATGAAACCCATAATAATCTACAATAACATCCTTTTGTCAGTTACTTTTTTTATGAGATAATGGCTAATTTTTGAAATAATTTTAACCAATACAGCATTTTTTACAAACAATTTACTTATTTCAAGTAACAAGACTTATTTTTGGTTAGTAACAATATTAACTATGGATACCTATCTGAAATTTTTTTATTGATTCGGATAAGGATTAATAATAATATCTGAAAATATTATTATTAATCCTTATCCAAATAAATTTCTGAAATACATTATTGATTTAATATAGATCTATATGCCCTTTCAGCATGTGATTCAAACGAATATTTTCGAAAATATTACAGATTTAAAAATTGTGGTACGTAGCTTTNGGGGATGGCGAACCTCCAAGGTTTGCGGTGGTGGGTCCCTTTTTGAGGAAGCTCGCTCTGCACCGTTCCAGTGAATTTAACTAGTCTTCACCCCGGGCGCTATGCACCCTGGCCTCAAGAGGGGATTCTGGTGGACCACATGTTTGTGGCGGGGCGGCGGACTTATTAAGTTCAGGAAGGGGATACTTTCTCGCGCTCCACGCTCTGTATTACGTTGGCACCGAGATTGTATCCAGGGTGGGCACTTTTAAGTGGCGGCGGATGACAGGTCTCCTAGGCTTATGGGGAAGGGACTGGCGCGCGTATCTGGGCTCTGCAACCCTCGTGTGAAGGAAGGAATACTTCACTCGGGGCGCTCTGCAACCTGCAGTCTTCCAGCGGCCCACAGGCGGCGTGGGATGATGGGAAAATACCTCCGTGGGTGGCCCGAAGCGAGAGTCCAATCTGGGCGTTCGTCTCTTGCAATGCACTCGGACCAGATGGATGGAAACACAGATTTCCCAATACAGGAGATGGGGCAAGCCGCGTTTTTAATTGCGACAAATGTAAGCTCAACGAGCATACACTGGCTGCCAGTTTACGCTCTGTGAGACGAGTCAAGACGCACGAATATAAGAAGAAATAACCGTTTTTTCTCAAAATGCCATCCTGTGCAATTGTAACATGCCATCATCGTAATGAATCAGTAAATTTACCAAGAAATATAATAACTTTTCAAAGGTAAGAACCGAAAAGAAATTGCGACACTGGGACTGCCTATGAACTTGGCGGCTTGTCCAGTCTAATTGTATATTCCGATGTCTGTGGATGTTTGCATGTCCACGGGACGACGACGGTCGATTACGATTGTTGATCCCGTCAAGTTCATACCGGTAGAGGAGGGTGATCGATGGGGGTTTTTTAGTGGGTAGAGGCCGCGCAGGTGGTCAGTCCCACACACTGTACGATACCAGAGAACGTACGGCGTGCATGACACATTTTGTACCCACCGTGAAAAAAAGGTTACAGGTGGAGTACGGCATTGATGAAGAGTTATAACTGTTTATCAGTTTGAGGTCTCCTTTAATGCCGCTCTGCCATGGTCAGGCGTATTACTTACCATCAGGTGAGCATCCTGACCGTCCAAGAAAAAAAAAGCAAAAGCGTGATTATTACAACAGTTGACTGTGAGGTCACGGTATCACTCCGGTCGAGCCGGTCCATCATAAGCATATAACGTCCCACTGTAGGGAACAGGCCTTCCCAAACAGCATAGCCATGAGGAGAGTGGGTTTCCCACCATGCGGACCCAATGCGGATTGTAGGTGGTAACCACTACTATCTTTATAGTACCCGTGACTATATATGATCATCAGCTCATTATAAAGTCCACACCGAGGGGCACGAGCCTAACAAATAAAGGGTGATTACGCTTCAGTGTTGCCACCTTAGCCCTTTTGTAGCTAGATCTTGCACTTTTTAGCATTAGTGAATTCCATTTTTAACGATCTAGCCTGAAAAGAGCAATCTAACTGTTTTTCACTGTCTTGAAAGTTATGAAGATTTGGCATGTTAACAAGTACTTTTTGGCTATTTGATCGGTCATGATGACCTTTTTTTAGACGAGCTAAAAAAAACGGCTTCATGACATGATTATTTCAGCATTTTAAGGACAGAAAATTGTGTGACGCTCAATCTAGCCCTTTTTGACATCCCAAAAAGCTCTTTCCTCACGATGTTTTCCTTCATCGTATGAGCGTTGGATAAACTTACATATAATATCGAAAATAAAAAAACATACGTACGCGGCGGGATTTGGATCTGCACCCTTCAGACCGGATGGCAACAGTCCAAATCTTCATCTTGATGGTTGGCGTATTACTATCATTCGATCGATGTGAAAACGTCTTCCATGAACTTTGTTAATACTGAACAACCAGCGGCGGGGTTTTTTTTATGTTGTAAGTGTACAGGACGGTCTGGGCGCTCACCTGATGATAAGTGATACGCCAGACCATGACAGAGCGGCATTAAAGGAGACCAACAACTGACAGACAGTTATTATCCTCCATCAATGCCGCACTGCGCCCGACACCCGAGACAACAGATGTTAGGTCACTTATACCCGGTAATTTCACAAGCTACAGGTTATTTTTCCTTATTCTCTTTAAAGAGGATAAACCAGTTACAGTGGATAAGATTGGGCCCAAACGCGTAGTAAACAAATTCTGTTTACTCCGAAGGCCCGAAATATGAATAAAGAAGCTTTAACATCCTCCTTTCTAAAGTGATACTCCATTAGGTACCAAAATACTACCACGTCAATTATTTACTATACAAATAATTCACTACATAGTACTGACCTGAAATAATCTCACATGTATACCGCTATATGTATACTATATATCTATTATATATACCTCTAATAGGTAAACAACGAGAATCATGATTACGCCATTAGCCCATATTGATAAAATAAATGAATCCATTATAATTTATACTGCAAACAATCACCCATACGTCCATTAGTTGATTCAATACAACTGTAGTTACTGTTAGGTACTGTGTGTCATTGGAAAATAAACGGAGAGGGCATTAAATTATGACTATCTTGTGTATATTACTTCATTTATTTATATAACGTTATGAATATATATCAAAATATTTAGTTATGGCTGTTGAAAATAATGTAAGAACTAAAAATACTGCCAGACAAAGATGACTTACAAAGAGTCCCCTGTTTTTATTTACCAGAAGAGTTGACATCTCAAACGGTAATTTTTATTTTGAAAAAAAATATATATAGAGAAATATTTATAGACAATCTTGCTTTTTTTCTCATTTTAAGATTGGTCTTAAAATAGCAAAAAAACTATGCTGTGTTCCAAAGGATCCGGATACAATCCGCGTGCAGTATAAACATTAATTTGTGTATATACATGTTCATATGTCTGTTTGCATCAATCTGGAATTTAAAAACAACAATTCTAACAAAGGCTACATTGCTACACTGACAAGACGTAACCGATAATGACCTACATGAATAACTACTAAGTTTGTCGTGTAAAATGCTAATTTTATTGCAAGAGACCATGCCATTATGAAACATAGTGTTGGTATCGGCCAATGATGTAAAAAGTATAATTATATATTATTATATTCACAAAACAACTGAAAAAAGTATCGAGAGTGCAGTGACAGCGCACATATGTACACATATTTCGAATGAGCGAACATTTATCTAAACAAAGAGCCTGCAACTGTATTTTTTTGGCACGGGTGGTATTGGCCTGATAAACCGACGCACAATTCGTTGTCTTTATATTTATATATATATTATGTATTTTATATCATGGATAAGACGCCATTTTATATGGTACACCAACGTATAGAACGTGTGTAGCTGATGACGACGACCAACTTAAATAAAATAATTACAAACAAGATTTAACATGGAAACAAAATATACGTAGCATTAAAAATAGATGATAATAATTTACACCTTATAAGCGATTGAAATAAACCCAAAATGATTTGATAAGGAACCTGACACCACAAGTTAATCGTTTGAGGAATAATACTCCCATTCGCCATTAATTATTCATTAAGATAAGTGGTGCAACAGAGTGTAGATTAGAGTAGAGTAGTAGTAGTAGAGTAGAGTAGTAAACATCTACAGATTCACCTCATTTGTGCCATTTTCAAGTCCTTCACTTCCAGGGCTTTACTGAAAAACAGCGTCCTGGCATGCTTCTACCGTGCTAGGACACATGCTGAGTGAGGTCCTATTTGGCATTTATTTGTATTTTTTTCCATTGTATTTTGTATGTTTATTGCCAAATAAAGTATTTCTTTCTTTCTTTCCTTGTAACTGGAGAACCTTCGACAGCTCGATTAATTGGGGGCTATAATTAAGACTAAAGTATCAGATATCACTACGTACAGATGTCACTACCTAAACAAATACCTATTACTAGTGACCTATTTCGTACTAGTGTGGTTGCGGAGTGAAAAGCAGAATTCTTCTATGTATAGGTGTTTGTGTTTGTGTGTGTGTCTTCATTGGCATCTTACTGTTTTAAAGCTGTTGGTCTTCCAAATAAATAAATAAAATGTTTATAGCGTGGTTGCTTATTTAGATTCCCATTAGAAATAATAAAATCAAAGCAGCTCCCCTCTTCTAGTAATCCTTAAATTAATTTCCATTCTTTAGATCACAGATCAAGGTGGAAATTCCTCTTTTAAGGTCTGATTAAATATGTATCTCGGTCACCCGGACCCAGCGGCGTTTCCTGGTGACATCTGATTTGGGTGAAACCCTTTGCAATTTTTGTATTACTGTTCCATTGTTTTTGTATTTGTATCTCAAGTTAGAGTATAATATAACTGCCTCCGGGGTCTAGTGACAACGTTCGGCTGCGCAACCTACTCGTGGGTTAAAATCCCGCGGGGAAAAGTCATATTGTGCGATTTCTCCCAGTTTGGTTAGAACATTAAGCTGAATTATTTGACTGTTCGAAAAAAAAATGATTCCGTGCTTTTTGAGGGCTCGTCAAGCCGTCCTTCTCGTTTACAATCTAAGGATGGTAGTCGTTAAAACTGGGCCCGCGTGGACGACTAAGGCCTAATCACCCTATACGGTTAGGCTCGTGCCCCTCGGTGGGGACGTTTAATGAGCTGTTGAACGACTCATCGTTAAAACCCACCAATTCGTATTAGGCCCGTGGTGGGTTACGACCCAATCTCCACATATTTATGCTGTGTGGGAAGGCCTATGCTCTGCGGTGAGCCGATACAGGCTGATGATGATGTTAACATGATAATACGTCTCGTCATCGTTACAATTGACTATGACAAGTTCATAAATGTATAAAACGTTATTGTACGTGTCATCTACGTTGGTACGTAAATATCCTTCCAGCTATGTTATAGCTTTTAGTACAGCTATGCTTTTGGCTCATGGGTCCTATAGGCTTTGAGCTATGTAATATATAAAACTTTAAAATCTTAAGTCTCACTGACCTTGCCAAGTTATGAGTATAACAAAAAGTTCGACGTCATTTTAATAATATTTTAATATCTCAAAATAGTGTTCAGTCAGTTGGAAACTTAAAATATACATGAATATGTTAATTTTGTGTGACCTTGTGAATGTCAGGTATACTCGTAATTACAAAGGTACATTAAACTAATGGACACTAGACCCCGTTTGATTATCAAGGGACAAAATTACTAAAAGCGTCCCAGAGATGAACAAGTTCAGAAATTAAATATTTGCCATTGCACCCTGGCATAATTATTTGAAATTTATTATTAAGAGTTGATAATTAATATCCATCTTGCACCTGGCATAATTACTTTAATTTAAATTAAAATCCATCTTTGATGAGGAACTTAATCGACTGACTGACAAATTAACGGTGGACTTAACTATCATGATAGAAACTTAAAATTTTAAACAGCGTTCCACATTAAATTTAGAGAGACTAAAAAAGGAAATTGTAAACCAGATTGTCTAAAGAGGTAAAACAGGGGTGCAAAATTAGTATAAAACTTTGCCAATTTTAAACGATTCAGATTTAGTATGAAGTTTCTTCATTCAAAATCATGAAACACGTGTAAAATATTGTATTGAAAATTTTCCGTCGATAAAACGGAGGCTGTTAATTTTATTTTCTCCTCGACGATATTAACGATATTATTAGCGTTATTTGATACAGTAACTCTATATTGCTCTGGTTTTCTTTCAATCTGACTTATCGTAGTTCACTGCTTGATATTATTCTCCTATCAGTTTTCGCTAGAAGGGTTTTCGATACCCTAGGCAACTAATTATACAGTACCATAATAAATATTTGTGCACTCACAATGCATCTTTGCAAAAGAAACTACTAATGCACATTTGAAAACATGAATCAACGACAAACAGAAGAACCACTAACTGTGCTTTCGTAATCAACACCTTTAAACTTGAAGATAACACATTCTAAGAACACACATACACTTTTCTATTTTCGATTTTTTAACTTAGTTTTAAGATGGTTTTGTACTCCCTGCGTATGTGAGAGCACAACAAAGAATTATCAACCAACTAAATACACGTGGGTCCAGTCTCTTGTGTCAAGTTGGTGAAAAACCCACCAAAATGGTATTGAATTAGATAAGACCGTATAGTCGTTCTGAGATATTCTACGAGCGGATACAATTGGCAAATAATAAAAAAGAAGTGTATGTACAAAATAAAAATATAATCAAAGCTTGCCTACAATACCACACAGAAATCAACTTATCGGCGTTATTGTACGAATGCCATGGCAATGACAAGGAAGTTAAGCACAACTTGATTGATAGTAAAATGAAGCCATCAACATAGGCGAAGAAATAAATGCAAAATACAGAACGTATGCTTTGATCAAAGCTGTTGGGAACGAAGTGTTCTCACTTCGAGTGCGCTTTTCCATGTGATTGTACGATGCCGTTTGCAAATATCGTGCAATATACTTTCTGTACTGGCATATTGAAAACTCGTATGTGTTATTTTCCTTCTTTTCCAATATGACGGGTATCAGCTCATGACAACTTTTTATCACAAAAGGCAAGGTATTGTTAAACCTCTTCAAATACTAAAAGCCAATTTGGTATTATGGATGTGAAAGATTTCTGGTTCGATCGTTAAGCATTCATATATATATAATATGTTTGTATAGGTTAAGGTGTTTTCTATATGTATGTATTTATAAATAAGTATGTAAGTATGTTTTTCCGTAACTACGTAGGAACCCTTGATACAGTAGGCGACTTTTCAACCATGAGACCACATGGGTCCTTAAATGAAATATTAGATATATCTAAATCAATTATCTGTTTACTGAAACGAAATATTTCGTGTACAAATCATAATACAATATTCAGAGGCTAATAGGAACCGCAAAATGAGCGGGGAGCTTTGTCGTGTGGAATATTTAACGGCAAAACATTGCGGTCACGTCATACATTATCTGAGCTACTAACTATCTATGGTCTAAATATTGAAGGCCGAACCGAATGTGAACCGGCATATTTGTACTAGGACTGCATGTGATGTGATTTTGTTAACCTTAAAATTTGTATTCAAAACTTTTTTTTTTATAACAATGGGAGGCAAACGAGCATGCGGTTCACCTAATGGAAAGTGTCACCGCCGTCCATGGACATTTGCAACAGCTGAAGTCACAGGGATGCGTTGCCTGCCCTTTATATAAGAATCCGCTCTCTTTTTGAAGGACGCCAGGTCATATCGTTCCGGAAACGATTCCGATAGATAATCGTACGCGGCAGAAAATGTCGACCAAAACGAATTGTGGAAGACCTCCAAGTATCCAGATGGTGTGGGTGTAATCTGGAATTCTTCCTCGAAGTACGTGAGTGGAATTCAGTCGCAGGAACAAGCCCAAACAACTCGTAAGGACACTCCCCATGATATAAGGAGTAGAGGATGCAGAGCGAAGCCACATCTCTACGCAAACCCAAAAGGATCAAGCCGATCGGAAAGATCCTGATCATTGATAATTCTAGCCGCTCTTCTCTGAATGCGGTCAAGTGGAAGAAGCTGGTACTGGGGTGCCCCGCCCACAGATGAGAGCAATATTCCATGTGCGGCCGAACTTGCGACTTGTAAAGTTGCAAGCGATGGTCCGGCACGAAATACCGCCTCGACCTGTTAAGCACACCGAGCTTCTTTGAGCCCAACTTGGCTTTACTCTCCAAATGACCGTGAAATTGAACATTGCTAGAAATATCAACACCAAGAATTCCGATACTAGCTGAGGGACTAAGGGTAGTGTTTAAAAATTTGGGCGATACTGCAAAGGGTGTCTTTTTTGCGGTAAAAGCACAGACTTGTGTCTTTTTGGGGTCAAAAAACTGTCTGTCTTTTCAACCTAACGCAGTCCACTACTGGACACAGGTCTCCCTTATTTTGCGACAGATATTCCGTTTATCCTGACAAACGTTAAAATCGTTTATAACACAGCTATGCGAATGACAGGTAAAATTGCCTCGAGTTCACTTACAATTAGCCGTAACGCACAAACATATGTTTGTCTCGCTCCAACTCCAGAGTTTCTTATTTGTACTGCACTTAATAGTCTTTTAACTGACTGGAAATAATCGGGCAGGCTCTGTTATTGAGCTTTAAAAACAATAAAGCGTCGTGTAATAAAATGTTATTGATTGTGATGCTGTTATGGTGAGTTCGATAAAACCGTGACCATGGTAACGCTCTTAACATCTGTAGTAACAAACTTGAGATCAATCGTCTATCACCAGTATTCTTATTGCACTTTTATTTCTGGAGACTAGACAAGGCAAATACGTCATGGTACTTCTTTGCATTGATTTAGGATGCCTCGTTCGTTGTTTAGTGTAAAGTGTGTTTGGAGATTTGTAATTAGTATTGTACTCAATGATATTCTGTATATATAAAGGTAGATACGCCATCCGTGCCTCAAAAACGAACCGCCAAATATAATATAGTTTGTAGGCTTTTGTTTAGGTAAATGGACGCTCATTCGAAATATGTGTGTGTGCTGTCGCTGCATTCGGAACACTTTTTTTTTATTGTTTTGTGAGCATATCACGAATCTATACTTTTTACATCATTGATTGTACTCTTATCATATTGATAAACTTCAATATAGTGTCTTTTGAAACTGTAAATCTTTCAAAAAATAATAAATATAGCACTCCGCGTAGTTTAGTTTGACTTAAGGCCCAAAAAACTAGGATCAAGTATATCCTAGGGCCACCTAGGCTTGTATTGAATCGGGTATAAGATGAGTATTATACCTACTATCTTAGCTCGTAGACCGTGGAAGGTGAGAACTGGAACAAAAATATTGACTCGAATGTTTGTCCGGAACTTAGGTACTTTTGACAATAGAATTAAATTTTTGTTTCTACGAGTGATTATTAAAAAGCTTTACTTACGTCTTGAGTACGAGAAGTTATAAAAGATACAAATATACAACAATAATCGATTAAATAATCAATATAATCATTCATAAATACCGTAAGTAACAACGTTAAATTTAAAATAACCAAATATGCGTAGATTTTCCACACGCCGTCAGCTGAACAATACAAACAATCGTATAGCTTTCGTCTTGTTTACGAGCACTTCGAGTTTAGTCAAGCGGCCAGTAGCAACTTAGTTCAAAGAAGTTTTATTTTAAAGTTTACAATATCCTATTTTCTTCTTAATTTCCAAAACTAACAAAATATATATTTTAATCATAAATATATTCATCATGTAATCTGTTCATCAAGTTATCGGTTATATGGCCTTCGAAAATGAAATTAAGGGACAATTTCAACCCTGGCCTACCTTTTGAACCTAATTTTCGCCAAATAAATGAAGAGCAAGAAACCTTAATAAAAACTTGGGGCTTCCACCAAAATCATCACGTCGTCAAACGATTCCGAAATCTTCTTAGTTACAGCTAATATATTTTTTTTTTGTAAAAATAAGTAAAAAGCCTTGTTAGCTGAACATTTAAAAAAATCAATATTAACTACTTCGTTTACAAAATAGAGTGTAATGTAACGTTTTGTTTATATTTCATAAAAGAGCATGAAGCATTTACGTTTGTATTTACTAAAAAAACACAAGGTAGGTTAGAACTTTGAGGTTTTTATGCCGACGTATTATTGTGCTATTTGGTGATGTCAAATATCTTAAATATTAATTATTTTTTAAGGAAAAAACGTATAATCTGAAATTCCGCTAGATGCGCTAGTTGCCGCGATAGATCGTCTCCTGTTAAATTAATCTACAAAATTCGATAAGTGCGTGAATAACTGAATTAAAGTTTAAATACATTTGTATAAATACAAGGTGACTACAGAAGTGTTTTCAACGTGAAATATTGTTTACTTTTCTCAATATACTGAATATTTATTGTGTGGAAGTATCGGTGATTTTGTTTAAAAACAACAAAGTGAACGTAATCAAACATTACGTAAACGCTGCAGTGACGCTGGTCTTTCGATGGGAAACACTACAGTTACAATATTAAGCCGTAAGTGTTTGTTCTGAGAAATTTTACAATAATACAATCGTTATAATTACGAATACAGCACACGCAATTGAACTGACCAATAGGAAACAGCGATAGATAAAAGTTTCCTCATTCTCACGATAGATGTTAATGCTTTCAACGCCATCTAGCGGTACACCTTTAAATAATTGCACTATATTCCTTGCGTAGCCAATTTAGTACCATTATAATACACTAGATGTCGCAAAATATGGATAATAATGTAACTCAGCGGACCAAATACACAATTAATATTCCTACTGAAAATTCTTTTGAATCATTATCTGGTGACGAAGATAATTCATTTCTTTCACCATCTGTTACGAGCCAATTAAACCGGAGCTGCCCAGAAAAAGATATTATTATTTGCAATAGAATAGAAACATTAGAAGGGAAAATACTAAAACTCGAAGAACGATTACAAATAGCTGACAACGAAGTTCAAAATTTACTATCAGAAAATAGCACTTTAACTAAAAAATCCATGCTTATGA
>PQWD01006806.1:0-80646 GCA_019425675.1 Leucinodes orbonalis | reverse complement strand
GTCTACTACACTATATAGTAGATAACTTGTCTCGACGTATATTAACCGGAATAGTTTAACGTTTGCAGTGACCAAGAAACTTGGAAACTCGAAATCGTACTTAAGTTTGCGCTTTAGTACGGCAATACATGGCTTACTTAGCGATGACCTATTCGGTGTAATGGTTGATACGTTGGCTTCTACACCAAGGGTTCCGGATTCGATCCCCAGGCAGTACAAGCATTTGTATGCATGAACATGTCTGTTTGTAATGGTCTCGATGTTTCAATATATATAATATGTATGGTATATATAATATGTATGTATGTATTTACAAAAAAAACTAAATTAATCAGTTGTTTAGTACCCAAACTCCAAGCTCCTCGATTAATATGGGGCTAAATGGCGATATTTATTTAATTTATATATTTATGAATTAGTACACCAAATCAAAAACTATAATAAGTAGATAATGGACACCTCCGTTTTAGATACTAACTGCTTCCAGGGTCTAGGCTTAAATCACTGTGAACCCGGTAGTCGTGGGGTCGAAATTCGAATCGCGCTGCGTAACGTCACACCCAATTTGGTTAGGATATTACTGGCTGAATCGCCTGATTGTCCAAAAAGTAACCTGATTCCGTACTTCGCAGTTGCTTACCGTTACTTCATCATCATCAGCTCGTTAAACGTCCCAACCGAGAGGCACGAGCCTACCCGTATAGGGTGATTAGGCTTTAGTCGTCCACGCGGGCCCAGTGCGGATTGGACGACTTCACACACAACCTTTGAATCTCTTCGCAGGCGTGCGTGAAGGTTTCCTCACGATGTTTTCCTTCACCGTAAAAGCATCCGATAACGTACATATAATTTCGAAAATTCGAAAACACCTTGGTATGTGGCGGGATTTAAACCTCAGCCCTACCGGTAGGAGGTCAACAGTCCACACCATTGAGCCACCGACGCTGTACAACGTTACTTAATAAGGACAGACATAGGGTACTGATAACCGCGTGAGGCTATGTTTTACTGCGGGCGAATATATACCGCGGGGAACAGGTAGTTAAACATACTAATTACCAGGATCTTTATGTTACTTTAAAAGAGAGTTTATTTGATGGTGTACTGCTTTTCAATAATCTACCAAATGCAATAAAAGAAAGCGGTAAATACATATGTAAAAAGACAGACTTAAAAATTATATTGCCGAACTATAAATTACATATACGTCATAAATTACCTTCCTACTAAAATATTATATAAGATTTATGTACTTACCTGAAAAGCCACTCAGAGGCTTACATAACTACTAATGTTTGTTTTATAATATCTCATTATAAGTGAACTGTCGTTCTTATGAGAAATAAAGTTCTTTAAACCTAAGTTTTCTGATCCTTTAATTTTTATATCGCCTATATCCTGGGTGGTTAGTTCACAGATTATGTATGTAAAACCATTATCTTTTATATCGTAAAATTACGCAACGTGACTGATGTGCGGTTCACCTTGAAACTATCACCATCAATGTCCACTTAAGTGTCGCTCTAAGCGGTTAATGTTTGCTGAAACCGTTGTCGCCAAATATGACTTACTCGTAAGCCTAATTTGATAACTTATCGGGGATCAGAGTATTACGAGATTACAGTGATATCGTCGCTTGCGGTTGTTTTGTCGGCATTTGTTTTGTACTCTTTTATATCTGTACACTAAAATTCCTGCTACAGAGTATGGGAACTCTATATATAAGTGCTTACTCTAGTCTCCATTTTTAAACGTATAGTAGTGGAGTTAGAATTTTTGAACGTCGGCTGCCACAGTCACGTCGGCTGTCGGGTTCCGGGTTCGACCCCGGGCAGTACAAACATGTATGTGCATGAACATGTTTGTTTGTAATAGTCTGGGTATTTTCTATGTATTATATGAATGTATTTATAAAAAAATATATATAAGTATGTTTATCCGTTGTTTTGTACCCAAAATACAGGCTTCGGGCTTAACTTGAGGCTAGATAGAGGCGCTGTGTGAATGTCAGTGGATATTTATTTATGATTTATAGCAAATAAACTATATGATTTATATTTAGGTGAGTGTTCTTCCGAGCTCCATGCACTGATCCCATCGTCTCCCTTTCACCATATGTCATCAAGGCGGACTGCAAAATTTCATCCATTTGTGGTTGACGTCCCCCGTATTCGGACTAAGCGTTTTGCATCTACTTTCATTATGCGTACTGCAAATGAATGGAATGAACTACCTGCATCTGTGTTTCCGGCCACATACAACCCTGTGGTATTTAAAAAACGAGTGAATTGGCTTTTTCTGGGCAAGCTCGCTCCATCTTTGAGCACGTCTCTTCCATAAGGATAGTCTGTGCTCAAGAGCAAGCCCAACATAATTTAAAAAAAATGATTCAAACAATCATTGGAATATTGGTATTAATATAATGGGGTCATATACACGACATGCGTAATAAGAAAATGAATAAAAAGAAATGAGTGCATCATTATTTCCGAGAGAGGAAATCGAAATCAACAGGATAAATAGTTCAAATCCCTTTTGAGGAAATTACGTATTATTATCCTGGTGGGGTATTTTGTGACAAAATACGACCTGTTCGGTGTAATCTTTGAGTTGTCGGATACCTATATTAAGAGTCTCGATTTTCGTATTGTGCAGTATATTAAATGTTTGCGTGAACGCGACAAGGATGGTGTCTAATTATCTATAAGATAGTAATAATTAACACCGACCAATCCACAATGGGCCGTTTCGTGATTTCAATATCTGCGCATAGCCATGTGGGAAGGAAGGCTGATAACAACGCTTGGTGTAATGGTCGAGACGACGGCTCTTGCCCCCCAAGGGCTCCGGGGTCGATCCCCAGGCAGTACAAACATTTTCGTGGAGAAAAATTCTGTTTGTATTGGTTGGGGTGTTGTTTATGTATGATATGGACCTATATACTGACAAAAAAAAACGTGAGTTTGTCCGGTTTAGTACCCATATTACAGGCTGATTTAGGCCTAGATGGCACTGTGTGAATTTCAGTATATATTTATTTAAAAACGTAGGTAATGAAGTGATGTCACCATCACTTTCATACCACAAGAACTAACAGATTCATTATCCTCATATCCGTTCCAAGATTAATTGAGGTCAGAGAAATACGATATCATTAATTCTTGCATATTACCCAGCATCTCATTCAAAACCTTGTTAACCTGGCCTATCATTACAACCTGGCTGTCTTTAAGGCAAGAGTAAATAGGCTGTTTCTAGGCAGGCATGTGGTGCATACCATCAAGTGAGATGGCGGTCAAATGTCAGCCTATAAAAGATAAAAAAACCTTATATGACATATGTAATTCTCAGTATGAAAAAAATCTGTTATGAAATTCATCGTACAGTACGATATAATAGATTGTCATTTTTGGTAAGACTTGTGAAGTGGATTTGAAAGTCTTTCATGTGTCATGATTGATCTCAAGCTGGTTCGTAAGACTTGGCCTAATTTGAGTCTTCTGCCTGGTACCTAGGATCCACTATATTAATCTCCTGCTTTGATCAAAGCATTCTTATCTGCCCATAGTGCATCTTTTGAAATAAGGATCGAATATAGTGTGTTTTGAATTTTCGAAAAACATATGTACGTTATCCATCGCTCTAACGGTGAATCCTGCGCACGCTTACAAGAGATTCAAAGGTTGTGCGTGAAGTCGTCCAAACCGCACTGGGCTCCCGAGTGGACGACTAACGCCTAGTCACCCTATACGGGTAGGTTCGTTCCCCTCGGTGGGGACGTTAAATGAGCTGATGATGATGATGAACACTCACTAGTTCGTCATCATCATTACTAGAGCCTTTTTAATCGGTCGATTACCACTGAACATTCATGAGCCTTATGTGACAGAATACCAACACTACCATAATAATGTATGATTATTCAATCAAATGAATGCGATGGATTAAATTGTGTGTTTACAATATATATTTTAATGTAACAAAATGTACAGAACGGTCAGTACACTCACCTGATGGTAAGTGATACGCTTGACCATAACAAAACGGTATTGATTGACACCAATAACTGATAAACAGTGATTATTTTCTATCAATGCCGCACTGTTGTTATATCTATTATACCCGGTCTCTTATACCCTGTAATTTTACTAGTTACAGTGCCCTCATCCCGAAACCAAGAAGTACAAAACACTTTCATTTCACGGGATAATATCTGGCATTGCGGTGGAACATACTAGACGATTCATAACGAGTCGAAAACCTAATTAGTTTATTTATTTTTTAAATTAAATTTCTTTATCTCAAAATAGATTTTGAATAAACTAAGAATATTATGTTCTAGTAATGTGATGTATAATTATAAATGTCTGAGATAATTTTTAATTTGAATCTATAAACATTATATTTATTTAAACAAAAATGTGCGACTCTTGATTGCGGTCTATTAACACAAATACTAAGATTTCTACGACACGACGACGTCTCCTCAAATGCTATTGTTGTTTATAAATGGAAAATGCTTTTAAAAAAGTCATTATTATTGTGACAGAAATTATTAAGCAAGTCCAATAGAAATTATTTCAACATACGCAAAACAATAAACACGTTTTAGGAGTTGGCGAAATTACGAAAGTTACTCTCAAATGTTTCTTTTAATTCATCGCGATGTAAAAATAAATCCACTTCAATATTTTCCTACGAATTTTGTGAAATTAAAATGTTTTCTGGTAAGAATTAAAAACAATGAAATTGAAAATTTAGTGACGTGATATCGTGGTAAAATGTTAACAGAATGATTGAATACTCATATTTCTCTTTGGTTCTATTCGGTCCAAATATCAGTAATAAAAATCTATTTAATGAAGTTCTCTAAAAAATAGTATTCAGCAACTGTTTTTTTTTTAAGATTTAGAGATTTAAAATTTAAGTGTATGATAAAAAACATCTGAATATACAAAACCGAATAAACATATACCGATAATATCCATTAAACTACTTGGTACTTAAAAAAAATACGAAGTTTCATGACATGTATATTTGTGTCTTACTATTTATTTGGAATATTCAATTTAGTATACGACAAGTTACGTTAGGCCTTCACGTCTACGATTCCGCAATGCTTAAAGACCAAAGTCTTTGAGCAATGCGTCCTACCCGCACTAACATACGCAGCTGAGACATGGACACTGACTGCGGGATTGGTTCACAAGTTCAAAGTCACTCAACGGATGGAGCGAGTTATGCTCGGGGTTTTCTTAGGGATAAGATCAGAAATGATTTAATCCGTAAGAGAACTAAAGTAACCGATATAGCCCGCCGGATCAGCAAGTTGAAGTGGCAGTGGTGGCAGTGGTCACGTATGTCGCAGAACCGATGGCTGTGCAGTAGACGAGTTCTGTAGTGGAGACCACGTCTCGGCAAGCGTAGCGTAGGGCGCCCTCTGGCCCGATGGACCGACGACTTGCGAAAGGTGGAGGCTGGATGAGAAAAGCGGAGGACCGGGAGATCTAACGCAAATTGGGGTGCCCTATGTCCAGCAGTGGACTTAGGTTGAATAGAATTTAGTATCCTATCCTACTACGAGTACCTTTCTTTACCTATCTTTTTTCAATAAACTAAAATCTTTGCAATTTTGAAATCAGTTTTGCGATATTCTAATTGTGTTTACTTTTAAAGTGTTAAGTTCACTAACATTGTTCAATCACATCATCTAGATTAAATTAAGGTAAGTCATTCAAATCATGAAAATTGATATTTAACAATTATTATCTGCTTTATAAACCACTGTCCTAATGGTAATAAGAACTGTTTATTAATGTGCGACTGATTTATTAGTGTTTAACTAGAGCTACATGCGATAAGTCAATTAAGCCTGAATTATATTTGTTTTTTACATTGATAGAAATATCTACAGCTATTTTATAAATCGGTTTACGGATTGAATCACAGATATGGGAATGTCCATTAATAAATGGGAGTCATTATTTACATTTATTCCAAATTCTGTTTGGATAGAGACATACAATAATGAATAGAGTTAGCATTTATAGAACGAGAACAAAAAGTGACGTTGGTTTGGTTCCTAATGGGTTGGTGGTTGGTTTGAAAGTTGACGTAAATGTATCGCTGATGATTATGGATTTCATGGTAAAAAGTCTTACCAAACACGCTAAAATAAAATGTAGTTGCAAAATGTTTTTATTTGCATTACTTAAACGCAGGGCTATTACATATTTTTTATTCTGTATTATTAAGAAAGTTATTTAAGTGGAAACAATGCAGCAGTAGTAAAAAAACATTACCTGATAACTCTTAAATTCATAATTTCTCACAGTTCAATTTGACACCAACACTTTTTCAGGCAATCTGTCACTTGCTGTCATTACTAGCACTTATAAATTTGTTGTCGGATGATTGAATGTTCACCGCATTTATTTACACACGTCTTAAAAATATTTTCTACCTAATAGGTCTATCACGGGCACTTACGAAAGGGGTAACGGATATTCAGTCATTAATTTACCAACAAAGTACTTAATAGTACCTAAAGTTAAATTAATACTTTGCTCTGTTCCGTAGTTAGACTCAAAACGTCGGTTGAAGTTTCTTTAAAAAATCTAGATATTCAGTTTTTGCGATTCGCACACACGAAACCAATTGAACGGTTTAAGTCGCGTAAATAAATCAACGTTAACTGTCCCGAAGTTCCAGTGACTTTGTGGTTACAGAGATCATGAAGAAACAGGGCATTAGGACAGGAATACCATATAATCTTTGCAATTGCCATTGCTCTTTATTACCTTAATGAGCAGAATAATTTTATGGGTGAAAGTTTTTAAAAAATCGGAAGAAAAGCATAAGATAGCGGTTGACCCAAAGGGACGTGGATACTGTGGGAGGACCCCTTTCATGTTACTATATTTATCACTACCAGTTGCAATAAACGCCCAAGCAAAATGCAGACTAAGATATTTTAATAGGATGGTAACTGATGAACGTGATAGATGCAATAAAGATCTGTCGGAAAAATGACACAAAATATTGCTGCATTTTTACAACTGTTACATAATTTAATCTTGATAAGATAGAACCAAGTGTTGATTTTAGATGGAATTGAAAGATGTATGATATATGTAATATCAGATGTATTCTAATTCGATAACATGGCTTCAGGATGTCTACTCTAATGTTGTGGTTAACTTGTACATATATTTTTTTGTAATCCGTCTGGCATTTTAATAAACTTCGTTTCTTTTTAAACCGAAAAATCGAACTATGGTAACTTTTTTGTTTTTATCTAATAAGTTTAGCATTTCAAAATGATTTGCTAATAATAATATTAAATTTATAAATATATAATAATTAATCGCTTAGAGTTCTCTAAAGCGTTTGTTAATTATTTGTAAATATCTTTAGATCTTGAGGTAATTCATTTATGTGTCAAAACATGTTTCTAGTAACGAAACCTAAATTAAAACATTTATCCTTCTACGTCCTCATCGAGGAGCATGAGCCTACCTAAAACGGGTGTACTCGTATTACAGGCCGAGGAAATCCACATAGGCCCTAGTGCGTATTTTGGTGACTACACGCACAACTCTCAAATCAATTCGCAGGCAAGGTTTACTAACGATGTTTTTCTTTCACCGTGAGAGGATCAGATAAACGTAGGTAAATATATAATTCCGAAAATTCGAAAAAACATTGGATTTTAACCTGCACCCTCCAGATCGGAAGGCCACAGCCAACATCAATGAGCCACCGACGCTCTTAAAAAAAACATCTATCAAAATTCAAGACCTTTAAAATATTATTAATTATCGGTAAAACATTGAATTTGTCTGGAATAAATGCGACGACAATCTTCACTGTAGATGCATTGCACCTTACTTATTTAGACATCAATCTGTCCAGAGACCGTCTTCAAAGACAAGTCAAAGTGCCAGACTGGATTGATAAGCCATCAACTAATATCGTTGTGCTAAGTGGTACCCTATCCTCTTCATAAGATAAAAAAATACATTCCTTATTTTATACAAAGTATAAAATAGGATGATTTATACTTTGTATGCTATTTGACGAAAAATCAACTGTTGATCTGCCAATAAAACTAGACCGCTGTAAGGTTTTGAATCCTATTAAAATATTTGTAAAAATACATGGTCGTTAGTGTCTGATTGGTCTTAAATGATAATAGAAGATTACCGGTTACAAATAGTGACCTCTTGTAAATAATCGGTGCTGCATGATGTACATGAGACGGTGTTGACGCCGGAACTCGTCTGATCCAAAGGCCATCGGTCTTATCTTACATGACTACCGTACTGCGACCTACACGCTGATATTATGATATGTTGGTTCTATATTTTTTTATGTTAGTAAACGGAACGGTCAGTGCGCTCACCTGTGCTCACCTTAGTGATACGCCTGACCATGACAGATGCACTGTTGAAGGATGTTAATAACAGAAGGATGTCATTACTGTCTGCACTGCTCTGCGTCATCCGAGACGACAGATGTTAGTTCTCTTGTACCATGTCATTTTACTAGCTACAATGCCCTCATCCCGAAACACAAAAGTGTAAAACACGCCTATTTCACGGGACGCTGAGTCTGCGGTGGTACCTACCTAGACGAAGACTCAGCACCGAGTCTTCTGCCTAATATCCGAAAATGATTCTATCGAGACTTTACATGCTTCGGAAACCGTCAATTGTTTCATTCTATCATAGCACAGTCGTCGTGATCGCACTTCACACCGTTTTGGGCCCGCGATGTGGTTTACTGTAAGTCGCAAATGACTAGGTGTGGACAGATAAGTCTCCTATCTAAGATTCTAAGGCTATAGGCTGATTGATTGAAACAAGAGGAAAATGTAGGTTCTAAATCTGAATTATTGTAATACTCGTAACATCCATCATTCTATTGGATTTATTATACACAAACTCACAGTTTTCTCAATACAGGAGATGGGGCAAGCCGCGTTTAAAGTGCGACAAATGTAAGCTCAACGAGCATACTGCCTGCCAGTTTACGCTCTGTGAGACGAGTCAAGACGCACGAATATTAGAAGAAATTACCGTTTTTTCCAAAATGCCATCCTGTGCAATTGTAACATGCCATCATCGCAACGAATAAGTAAATTTTCCAAGAAATATAATAACTTTTCACAGGTAAGAACCGAAAAGAAATTGCGACACTGGGACTGCCTATAAACATGGTGGCTTGTCCAGTCTAATTGTGTATTCGGATGTCTGTGCACATACTTAAACAAACAATAAACTAACTAGATGCACAGTCTCACTCAAAGTCATCATCATCAGCTCATTAAACGTCCCCACCGAGGGACACGAGCCTACCCGTATAGGGTGATTAGGCCTTAGTCGTCCACGCGGGCCCAGTGCGGGTTGGATGACTCACGGATAACCTTTGAATCTCTTCGCAGACGTACGCAGGTTTCCTCACGATGTTTTCCTTCACCGTAAGAGCGTCGGATAACGTACATATATTTTTCGAAAATTCGAAAACACATTGGTACGTGTCGGGATTTGAACCTCAGCCCTCCCGGTAGGAAGGCGACAGTCCACACCACTGAGCCACCGACGCTCACTCAGTGTCCGCGGCAAAATCTGCCCATCGTGTCAGTTG
The DNA here is from genome assembly GCA_019425675.1 of Leucinodes orbonalis. Taxonomy (NCBI): domain Eukaryota; kingdom Metazoa; phylum Arthropoda; class Insecta; order Lepidoptera; family Crambidae; genus Leucinodes; species Leucinodes orbonalis. The sequence goes on along the minus strand of PQWD01006806.1, from coordinate 70,998 downwards.
ACAGAATTTTCAATCATAATCACGTCGCTCGCTACATGTCATAATGAAATAGTAGTGTGCTCGTGCTCGTGAAAATTAAATTGAATAATATTACATATACATGTTACAATAATTACACATATGTAACATGCAGCTCGGACTTTTTTGAGTTGACATATCTTGTGATTGTGCATCTAATTAATTTATTGTTTAAATAAGTACACATAGTATGAAACTAGGACTTTATACCCAGTAACTTTTTGGTGTCTTCTAGTCTTCCGGTAGGTCTACCTAGAAGACTCACTATCGAGCTCACCACCTAATAATAAATGTTATAATCCTATTTGCAAATCTTTAAATAAAAACCAAACTAATTTGACCTGATCCGGGTATAAATCCATTATCCGTCCACCCGAGATTTCAGCCGGGATTTCAATTAAGTCTATCATTGAGGTTTTGACCTTTGTATGCGCTGACATTTTGCTTTTATAATTGGCTTAAGTAAACATTTTTCATCTATAACGCCTACTACAACTCATGGAAGATTAGTCAGTAGCATTTCAATGATAAAATTTGTATTTTGTAGTATTTTTTTAGCATTGTTATCTCGGATTTAGGTTTTTATGATGATGTTTGGCTATATAAATTGTATTGTTTACTTTACTATATATTACTTTAAACTTTACAATGTCTTATCACATGTCGACACAAGACAGTTTCATGAAATATATATTTTGGTGATTAATTTCAAATTTTACTATGAACGCCTGATCTTTACTATTTGTCGACTAAAGTTAAGCCGTTATTTTAAACTAAGAAAATGGTTATCGCACCACTTTGTTTATTGTATCTGCTGAATGTAATTTATTTAAAAAATAAACCAAATACCCGATTCATGTCGTAACAAATTCGTCCGAATGTAAATATTGATTTAATACTCCTAAAATAGGTTAATGTAAATCATTTTTGGGATCACAAGCTGCACACATATCCATTACCTACCTATATACAAGGTTCTTCAATTGTTGTCAATAATTTGAAATGCTTTATAAGTTTGCAAAAGTTTTCACATTTATATAAGTACCTTAATTTTGACAAAATATTTGTCTAATATTTTTATCCAACATAATGTAATTTTTAATAATAATGCGGAAAATCGTTCTATTGTTAGTAAAATGGGTTCAAGTAGACATTGTTCATAGTACAAAAGATTCCAATAGGTTCGATCTTCTCAAATGGGTTAAGCAAAACACAAAAACGAGCAGGTATGATTATTTATATAATCCCATGAACTTACGCCTGTGAGCGAGTTATTTGTAGGAATTTTACAAATATAAACTTATATTCTGTTGTTATTATATTGTAATTGATAGTCTTATTTATTAATTTATACCACATAATTTTAAATATTAGTTGAGTTTAAGATAAAGCAAAAATACGCAAGAAAAAAATAGTAAGGTTTCTTACACCAGTATTTTAAATAGATACAAATTTAAAAAGCCATAATTAAAAAAAACATTATTTACTTAAAAAACGGTATTTAAAATATTTTTACTAACCTTTTCGATTATCAAGCTCTGAAAGTCACTAAAACACTTTTGAATACAGGCATTTTCCTTATGATAAAGTGTCGATGTTTTAAAAGTCAACCAATTTTATTTCTATACCTTACAGCACTTATTAGTAATAAAATGACGAAAGTAAACAAAGTTCATAAACAAACTTCACTTTTCGAATTTCGAATCTGGTCGAGACTGGAAAGCAGTTTCTATACCATGGAGTTAATTTACTTTTTAGCTCATAAAAAAAGTTAAGAGAGTTGATGTTAGTTGGTTCGTACTGGCAACTTAGACACCGTCACAGTCGTCCGCTCTAGACGCCCGTTCCCACCAAACTGAGGGCGCCAGCACGCATCGGTTCCATTTTCGAAATGACGAATGCTAGGTAATTATGAAGCCCATTCTGCTCATTATATGAGATCTGCTTTTGATGTAAAACACCAACGCGTTTGTATTATAAGCGTATAATAAAAATTAACATACCGGATGACTGAAAGAATGGAATTAACGGTGTTTGCATTCTGACTTTGATGTTAATACGGACAGCATTCTAATTATTTGTCCCACTAACTACAAGACTATCCCTGATATTGTATTTTCTTTATCAGATAGCTACGATCCATTATTTGTTGGTAACAATTTTTTTCTTTCATCTTCTGTTAGTACTATTCAAAATTTTTAGTTTTTAAAACAATTCGATATTCAAATGTCTTTTTTAAATAAAGTTTATTAAGAATCAATGTAAGGAGTTTTCTTTATTAATTAAAAAGCTGTTAAGTTATAGTTTAAGCGGGTATGTGTAGCAAACATTTTTAGTTACATAGTCCTTGTTTCTTTATCAGGAAAAAAGGAAGCAATCCTGAATACAGTCTTCTAAAAGTAAGCAGACACTGTTGCCCTAAAATTAGAAATAAATTAAAAAAGATACTACAGATCTTGTAGAAGGGACTGTAATATCCAGTAAGTAGCCGGTCTCGTCCTCCATTTATTTTAAGTAAGCGAGTTTTATATATGTAATAAAAAAGTTTAATGACTGCACCTGCACGAAAAAAGCTGGTTTAATAACCACAATACAATATCTGTGAAGATAATATTATTCAAAGAGAGAGCGCAATAACGTTTTTCTGCATAGAGAGTTCTCTGGTTAGCTTAAAAATTATGTTTTTCTAATGGGGCATCGCAGTTATAGTTTTTTTCGGTAATTCGGTAATTTTTATATTATGCATTTTGCAAAAAAAAACCTACAATATACACACGACAACTGTGTATGTTTGGCATCAGTATATTAATGCCTTAATGCAAAACAAAGCACCGTACAGTAATTATGCTAAATTATGTTCAAGACATGAAAAGCTGTTGTAAGAAGGCATTACTAAGCTAATGTTTTGACGCACGATTGTGCTTTACAATAACTGAAGTGTGTTTTATTTTCCGCTCCGGCAGTGTTTTAACTTTGCATTGTAAATTTATCAGACAATTCGATTGTTTTTTATTTCTTTCATAGGCAAAAGAACAGGGTATCAATTTTACTTATGTACTTGACATTACGATATAATTACGGAACTTTTCAATCCAATTGTAAATTTCGTACAACTTTAATTTGAAAATGGTAATTATATTGTTAATAAAAAAACACTCAATATTCTACTTCAATATTTGATGTTCGTTAAAGAGGTTATCTTAAGTATCTTCTCTTTCATTTTTGTAAATGGCAGAAGTATTTTTTCTTTTATATTCGAATAAATGAGTAGTTTTGCTGTATAGTTCCCATTTTTAATAATTTTATTTGTCACCGCAGTATTTTTCACGCAAATATTAAAGAACGATAGTTGGGTTGCCGCCAAGGCCAACGAACTAAACGTACCCTGTGCAGAATGGAAATATCATTAGTGTCAGGTAATAAGAGGCATTAACCTTTATATTCTAAACATATTGATCTGAACCCACGACCTACGAATCAAACTGTGATTGACCACTGAATCACAGGGGGCAGTCCAGCAAACTGATAAATGATAAAATTTAAAGGAGTTCAAAGTCACCAAAACGGTCATTTAAAAGTTAGCTAGTGGAGGTTAAGTAAGGCAATAGTCAAGAATAATATGCGAAAGGTTATTTCAATTTATTAATGATCTTTTGGTAAAGTAAATGAATAAATTAATATATATAATGAGGAATAAAATGATGAGAGAGACAGAGGTACATAAAAAGTTTATGACCTTATTAAAAAGCCTTAATCTGGATAGTCTTATTACAACGAAAGTCATATTTCAATGCTAGGACCGTAATATGGTGTGAGATAAGCGGCTGAATTAGCGGATAAAGTTTATGTCATCTTATTGGTCATAATATGACAACGGGAGACGACCATTAGTGCTATGATTATTAATCCAAAGATAAAAATGTATTTTACTACACAACAATATAGTATATTTAACACCATGGGTCTCGAAATATATCATAAACCTTAATCTTTTATAATCGTTTGCTTAGGGCGTGGAATTTATTTTTAGTTAAGCCATCTTATCTTACAATTTAACTAGTAAAAGTAAGGCAATAAAGGAAAGCAGCGAAACCCAGCCTCTTAACTTTAAAAGAAAACGGCATAGTGGTTTATTGTATATAGTCATGTTTTTCCACACATTTTGCAAGAATGCCTCCGCAGTATAGAGTTTTGATCTGTTTGATCCGGGAATCGGAGACGGTATATTTAGTGTGTTAGTCACTTTATGAGATTTTTCTTAATTTGCTTAGTTATTAGTAAGGACTAATTGATACGAAAGATCCCGTTCGAGGGTTAGTAAAACCGTGAATCACGGTTTCTAATAATAATTAAAGCTGCCCTAACGTAAAGCCTAAAGATATCAGAGTCCGTCAATGTCTCGAAAGAGAAATAGGGATTTTGAAGTATTTTTGCAGAAATAAAATCGTTCATATACTACGGGACACTATGATAAAAAATAATCGAGAATTAAGAATAGTAAGGTTAGAGAGGGCGAGAAGGGCCTCGGAGGACGTATATTATAGTCTTCATGTCTTGTAAACAGGAAAAACGCCTAGCTGAGGCCAGTGATTAATAGGAGGCTCACATAAATACGGTTCTTTATTATGAATAATGATAATCATTGTACATTGCCTATTATGTTACCAGAATATTTACACCAAAACCTTCTCACAAAGCCCTGCACAAAATACAATTTTCTGTGAACATTGTCAAGCCTATCATGCTACACAGCTGAATGAGTCTATTTTGACGAGGTTTCGTCTGGCGCTATTTTTTCAACTCAGTAGAAAACCTATCTGATTTTAATTTAGTTATTATCACTAAAAGTTACTTATAGTTGATTTTAGCTTCAACCAAGGTTAAAAGAAATGTTTTGCTTATACAAACTTAAATATTTCATTTACAATGAGATATTTATTCGTTACAGTTTATTGTTACTTAATTTTACAATTTAGTTACCTCTGAGGTCCTAAATTTAACAGTTTATGTTAAAATATTATTTTCTATTTTGCATAGTGTTTAAGCTTGAATTTATATTCATTTATGCTGTCACTATCTTTTATATCGAATGAATTATAACTCGTTCATGCGGGCCCTGTACGGATTGGCCGACTTCACGCATAACCTTTGAATCTCTTCGTAGGCGTCCGATGGTTTCCTCACATAAGAGCGTTAGAGAAATGTATATTATAATTTCGAAAATTTTGAAAGACTTGTACCTGCACCTTTCAGGTCAGAAGGCTTAACATAGGGAAGTTTATATTCAGCAATAGCATGAAATACGAAACAGGCCCAAGTCACTACATCTTTTGAGTCCGGCGGGCTATATTCGTAAACTTTAGTTTTAGTATATTCGTAAGTAGATACTATCTAATCCCAGTGAAAAAGCAGTGTAAACTAAATTTGTGTGCAGTGGAAATGTTAAATCACGGTATACTCGTACAATATTCTCACTTTTCGGTCAGGAACTGGCTAAAATATAAGCATTATCATCATTGCCTAAAAAACTACAAGTTTTTTAATATAGCCAAAAAAAATCTACAAGATTATGCTATAGCTAGCTGTCTTAGTTAGTAATCGTTAAAACATTTCTGAGCAAAACTCCTTTTATCTTCTGGTTATTATACGACTAGCAATACTTTTTTGCCCAAGCCTTAACATTGAACCTAACAGCACGTAAACGTTGCGCAGCTGAGTCAGTCATCATCATCATTACAGCCTAATTACGTCCACTGCTGAACGAAGGCCTCCCCTAATGACCTCCACGCGGACCGATCCCTTGCAGTTGACATCCATCTGCTACCCGCCACCTTAACCAGATCATCCGTCCATCTGGTTGGGGGTCGGCCTACGCTTCGCTTTCCGTTACGTGGACGCCACTCGAGAACCTTTCCGCCCCATCGGCCATCGGTTCTACGCACTATGTGCCCTGCCCACTGCCACTTCAACATGCTTATCCTTTGAGCTATGTCGGTCACCCTAGTTCTCCTACGGATATCCTCGTTTCGGATTCTATCGCGTAGGGAAACACCTAACATAGCCCTCTCCATAGCCCGCTGAGCAACCTTGAGTCTATTCAAGAGGCCCTTAGTGAGCGACCACGTTTCGCTTCCGTATGTCATAACTGGCAACACACACTGCTCAAAGACCTTCGTCTTGAGACACTGAGGTATTTTGGACGAAAAGATCTTCCTTAACTTCCCGAACGCTGCCCATCCTCATTGGATTCGACGAGAAACCTCCTTCTCGAAGTTGGACCTACCCATTTGGACTACCTGTCCCAGGTACACATATTCAGACAAAATTTTTTATAGCTGAGTCAGTGAAAACAAAATTTTTATAGCTCTACGGATTAAGCAAAACACAAAACTCGCAAAAAGCTTGGACTCAGAAATACTGCGGATACAATAATATTAATGACAGACAGGGCTAAAAACATCTCATTCCAGTTAACATACGAGGATTCATTAGTTGACGCAATCGCATGGACCCTGGAGGCTAAAAACAACAGTGCTGTAGTAATTTAAGCGGCTATGTTGGATTTATGTTAACAAATGAGTTGATTCCGGGTGATTTCATTTATTTCATGGAACACTTCCCAGCTGTTATAAGTACATAAATGATCTATCTGACATTAAAATAAAGGAGAATTGTTTCAATATAATTATTGTTATGTATTTGCATGCCCCGTTGGGTGAATGTGTCTTGGAAATGTATAAAAATAACTGTCATCTGTAATTAACCACATTCTCGCAAAATAAAATTTCTATTTCTATTTCTATTTCTGTCTATATGTTACTGTAGGAGTTAAAATTGTAAATCTTAAGATTACAGTGAATATCCTAAGATATACTTTTTCCGGGGTTTAACTATTCGAATTCAGTATATGCTAAGCTTTACTGCTGTCAGCTGGCAGATGTTGGTTTAATGAATAGTACAATGAGTAAAGAATTAATTTTTTACTTCAATTAACTATTAGATATAACACTACGTACATCGTTTTGTATTGTAATCATAGATAGTAATAACTAATCTACTACTAAACTTTAGTTAATAATTTTGTTCAGTATTAGTAACACAAAATAGATTCTGCCGCTGCGCCAGCCGCTTTCGCGGCACGCTCGCATTGTTCGCTCGACTTGCGGGGCTTTTGGGGTCACAGTTCTAACCAACCCTAACCCAGATAGATGGTTTTATTTGAATATATACCTTGCTTTTAATATGGTTTAATTCAATCATTTACCTTGCTTTTAATACAAAACCTAAGATTTACCAACGTAATTTAGGTAAAAAATCGAATCACAAATCATTTTGGACATTTACCATGCAGATGTGGTAAATTTTGGTTTTACTGAAAAATTTAAGGATGTTCTTTAGTTCGAGCTTTTACAGTAACAAAGAATGCACTGATTCATCGCTTTCCATCGCCTTACTTTAACTATAGGTTTTCCTGGTGTTCTGAGAAATTGCATCTTTATATAGTTGAATTTTCCCGTATTCTGGAAAAAATACGGTCGTATTGTAATTAATACAGAAAATTTGTCTCCGAAATGGCATTACATTATTTGTCATTTTGACAAATAATTTTCTGAATTTTTCGTATATTAATTTGAATGTGTAACTAAAACTATTTCATAATCGAATTGGTCATTTAACTACAATAAAAGAAATACCGACTTCAAACAAAAAAGCAAACATAATTTTTTTGTTTAAATTTGTAGTAAACTCATAAATCCAAATCCATCCATTTGCTTCAATCTGGTTACTCATCCTTCACACCACGGGATCAAATCCATTCATTTGCGACGATCCGCACCCACATTATTCACTTCCTTCATATACATCAATTGATATAGGCGACCAACTCTAAGAAGTATACCCTACAAAATAGTTTTTTTTTAAATTATGGGGGCAAACCAGCAGATGGCTTATCAGATGATAAATAGCAATACAAGAGGGCATCGAAATGCGTTGCCAGCCCTTTATATAGGAATACGCTCATTTTTTGAAAAAACGCCAGGTCATGTTGCTCTGGGAATTTTACAATTTAGTCGATAGCTTTTTTTTGTTAGCCGATACAATGTGCAGTTAGCGTATTTTATTTGACTTCTTAATTTGAAAGTAGCATATTTGAGTCGCTCGTGCAGATTAAGTTAAGTCCCTCCAAGTAAAACAAAATACCTTTACTGACTTACATTCTGTTAGAAAAATCGATACCCAAAATAATTTGATTATTGATTTTTTTAAGTTTCAGAAGATACTTACGTGATTCAAGACTTTATCTTCGAGCCCAGCATACCTTACTGGACAGCGGTCAACTCGAACTAATAAATGACGATTTCCGTGTTAAGTCTTTGAGCCAGCATGTCACTAAGCGTTATTTTTTTATGAATTATCAAATATTACAATGACAAAACACACAACCCCATTCAATTTAAATAATCGGACTTTCAGCAAGGATATGTTCAGGACAGCAACATTAATTGCTTTCGTACAACTCGTGAAAATTCTATTGCTTCGATTTATTTTATTTTGTTTTGGCCTTGCACCTGGATATCGGATTTCCTGAGTGACCGGTCAATACGAGTAGTCAGTGATGGCTACTGTTCTGACCTCCAGCCTATTGACCCGCGTTCCTCAGGATCGGTCCTGTCCGCAACTCTATTTTTGCTGCACATAAATGATTGCTTATGCCCGGTATCATTGGGTATGCAGACGACAGCACAGTTAGGATAGATATTTATCGGATGCAAGGGCCAGTAAGGAAGAAACCCAGTCTTGTCGAGAGGCCATGGTAAGCCGTGTGGATGCGTCCTTCAAGCAGTCTCCTCTTGGGGTGATGCTAATCTGGTGACGTTCAACGCTACCAAAACACAGGCGTGTCTGTTCTCCCGAAACGGAGCAAATTCGAGCTTGCTCCGACTTTCCGGAATGTACCTGTCGCAGTGACTGATAGCCTAGAGCTTCTTGGTGTTCATCTCACTGCCAATCTCAACTTCGGCCAATATATCGAGTCCAAAGCAAAGACTGCAGCAAAAAGTTGGGATCCTTTCCAAGGTTAGGCGTATTTCACCCCAGGACAGCTTCTAGCATATATCAAGCCCAAGTCCGGTCTTGTATGGAATACTGCTGCCACCTATGGGATGGATCAGCCAAATACCAACTGGCTGCTTTGGACTCGATTGAGCGGCGTGCTGAGCGGCTCATTGGCGACCCTACTCTGACTGACGCTAAGCTGCAAAGCCTCGAGCATCGTCGTAGAGTTGCACGGCTGTCGGTTTTTACAGGCAACATTCAGTGAGTGTGCGATGGAATTACACGCGTTAATTCCACCAGCCCTTTTCACCATCGGGATACAAGACGGAGGCGAGCGTTCCATCCTTACGTGGTAGACATTCACACATCCGCACAGCCCGCTTTGGTGCTCGTTCCTAATGCGCACCGCAAAGGAATGGAATTCTTTGCCTCCTTATGTGTTCCCCGATCATTACAACCTGGCCGTCTTCAAGGCAAGAGTGAATAGGCTGTTTCTAAGCAGTCATGATCCATCTTCGGCCACATCATCACTTACCATCAGGTGAGATGGCGGTCAAATGTCTGCCTATAAGGATAAAAAAAAAAAAATTTTTGGTATTGGAATATTAATACTCTTTGTTATCTGTTGTTGCTCTTTGTTACTAGAGAATGTTGTGTATGCCTGTAATTGGTGCATGTACAAGAACATTAATTAAAATATTTGTGATATTCTTAGTTAAGTATATATGTACTGTTGGCATACCTAAAAATAAATAAATAAATTCGTTTTCGGGACTATGTTATACAATTCAATAAGTATTAAGATAAACAAAACATGTCTTATTTAAGTTGTTTCGGGGGATAATTGCCTACTTGTTAGTAGTAAAAATAGTAAATTATTTTTACTGGTATCCATTGCACTGAGGACTTAAGACTGGCTTGTACGAGTATCAAACTATAAAATGCTAGAACTTCACAGGCGTATAATTAAATTTTGGGTAAGTAACATCATCATCATCATCAGCTCATTAAACGTCCCCACCGAGGGGCACGAGCCTACCCGTATAGGGTGATTAGGCCTTAGTCGTCCACGCGGGCCGAGTGCGGATTGGACGACTTCACACACAACCTTCGAATCTCTTCGCAGGCGTGCATGAAAGTTTCCTCACGATGTTTTCCTTCACCGTAAGAGCGTCGGATAACGTGTCGGGATTTGAACCTCAGCCTTCCCGGTAGGAAGGCGACAGTCCACACCACTGAGCCACCGACGCTCTTAGCTTTGCTTAGGGTAAGTAACGTTTATTCGGTAATAAATATTTGAGTTTGTTTAATGTACTTTATTAATTCTATTTTATATTTATGTTGTTGTAGTTCTAAACTGTCGTCACCACATGGCAATGTTTAAAATAAAATACATTATTTTACTATTGCACATAATTTTCCTATGTATTTATATGATTAGTTTTCAGCGTTGCAAAAAGTGAAAAACCTTAATATAAATAACAACGTGTTAAATATTTGATTAATTTTTGAAACCAAAGTTGTTTTTAATTGTATTTGATGCTTTATAAGAAACTAACATTTGGTATTTAGTGGATGTTACCGAGCTAACTAGTAGCTCAGAAAATTGATTTAAGTTTGACGGAATTGACGTAAATACCTGATGTTTTTTTCCCGAACGCCGTCCAAGTGAACTGAAACCTGACTTCTCTCTCGATTTTGTGCCGAACGAGTTGGATAGTTTGCCCTAAAAAAACATACTGCACAAACTAACTAAATATAACTTGATTCAAAAAATGGATCTGAAATGCTGACTATCAAATTTATTACAGTTCACCTCAAACAATCATTATAAAAATAGAAATTCATATATCAGAAAGTATTCAAATGCGTAACTTGATAAAATGTTAAAACTGTGACGTCATAGTTCAGTTATAGGAATAAAAGCTCAATTAATCTGACAGTCTGATAGATATTAGAATTGGAAATTCAGTTGCGGTTTTGGGAATGAAGGCAAATTTATGGTGTAAGTAGAGAAGTATGAAAGTCTTTCTTGACCACAAGATCTAAATTAAAACACATACTTCAAGAAATTTCTGAGAAGATTTCTCAGTTATTTTAAAAATAGCATTCAACAAAAGACAATTCAGGTCTGATTGGGAGAAATACCCTTCTAGTTTCAATGAAGGTTAAGGTAATAACCTGCTTTTGTAACTACAGAATGAAATATTTAGAGAATCATATTTACGTTAGCGTACTGTAAATTTCAACTCTATGAATGCAAAAAGTAAATATTCGAAGAAAATCGTCTCAAGAGGATTATTATTTTGATATTGAAATTAAAATAAATTTTTAAGCATATAAAGGCAATTGTAATTCATCAAGTATAAATGTTATTGGTTTAAAGAATTGTTTTTATTAAATTTAAATAGTTCATCAAATTTCTTAAACTTTTTTTTTTAACATTAAATTAAATTACCAGTAAGGTCTTATCAAAATAATTTTTAGATGTCGGATATTGCTTTATAGCAGTTTTTTTTATTTCCGCTTTTTTTATGTACTTGTATCTATTTATGTGATGTATATTCTTTCAGTAATAAATTCGTTTTTACGTTCGCTAACGATAGCATTATATTTTTTTATGATAGAAAAGATACTCAGTTTAAAACTTGTATGTGATTAATTTAAATATAAAATTACATTACTAAGTATAGATTCATTTCAAAAGGCCAAAGATTTTAGTATAGAGTTTATTTATAATCTTGACGGTTCACTATAATGATATCTTTTAATATTAGTTCAGGCGTTCGTTGAGAACATGTGCCTCTAATTTCACTTATCACGTGTGCATACAAAAATGACTAAATTCTGCAGTGAACGCTGCGAGCGACACCGCCCGAAGCTGGCACGTTTTTTGCGGTGTGACATCTAATCGATTGTTCGATTGCTTCTCATAGCTAAATCTGACAGAAAAAGTATGTGCACACATACTTTTACAGTCGAAAGTTTGACAAATTTTAATATAAAAGGTATATGAAAAGTTTAACGGGAATGAAATATTTTTGTCTGGATTAGGTATTTGTTATAATTAACACTAAAGACATTATCATATTTAAATACATACGAGCAACGTTTTTAGTAATAAAGATTTGATTCAAAATAATAAAAATAACCTAAATTAGAATGACAAATAAAAAAAACATCATACTTTTTGCACATTGGTACCTATTTAATAAAGAATGTTTGAAGTAATCATTAATATTGAATAAAAAAGTACTATGTCCACATTGAATAAATAAATGTCCACTCGTAGGGTCGTGCTCCGCGAACGTTTAATCAACTGATGATGATGAATCGTGTAGGTGCATTAAATATTCCTAGCTTAAGCAAGTATTTTGCGGCTGAGATAAAATACTTTACCTTTCACATTTAGCGTTCATTTCATCCAAATTATTCCAGTCTGGTGGGCAGACGTGTACTTTGTTTATTGGGATTAAGTTAAAGAGTGCATCAGTGATAACAAATGCCTACTAATCTATAATTGGATCCAGAGACTTTTAAGTAAAATAAGCGTCTTGCCTTCAATGCTGTTACGTGGGTAACAGTTCATGAAAATATAAGGTAAGCAAAGTTTTATTAATTTTTTTCTATGATTTATAGAGTAGGCTTAAAATTGTTGTCCAGAAAAATGTTATTCGTTAAAGTTACCGATATAACTCGCCTGATTATCAAGTTGAAGTGGTAAACTGGTCATGAATGTCGCAGAGCCGATGGCCTTTAGGTAAAGGCGAGGTCTAGAGTGGAGACTGCGTCTTGGCAACCGTAGTGTAGAACACCCTTCGGCTCGATGGACCGACGTCTTTCAAAAGCTTGTTGGATGAAGCTGGCGCATAATATAGAAGACCTATTTCCAGCAGTAGACTGCAATAGATTAAAGAACGAAGAGAGATGATGATATTTATTATTAATCAATGAATTGACCTTAAAAACCTGTATAAGTATAGTTTACGTCAAAGTAGTCAGTTTATACACATAATATTAAGACTTCGATGACATCTGTAGAAAATTATACAGGGTTAAGAAAAGCAGTGAAATAACTGGTTATTGTGAATTATTAATAACTTACAGCGGGCTAGTGATGAATAGGAGAGCTTAGCTTTACTGTAAATAATCGTTTACCATTTTGACCTATCAGACTTGATCATTATCGTACTACTCTGTAAAAAATATCTTTCGCCTACATGTTATTCTTGATGCGGCAGTTTACCCGCATCGCGTTTAGATAAATACAGTCACATAGTCTCAATAATATTAAAACGTTTTTCTCCATAGTCAAGTCTTTCACAACTTTTCTAACAGGTCTTATGATTGACATAACTTTATAAAAATGCTGTTAAATTAACTTCCGAGTACAATTTTAATGATGGATAGGGTGCTGGTAAAACCGGATTATAATTTTGATACAAATAACTATCATATTTGTCGTAAACACATGTACATGATAGCTGGTATTATTTAGCCAAGTCATTCTACTCGGATGCAAAAAGTAAGAAACATTTTCAATTGTCACTTATATCTTTTGCCTTTCATTTCCTGCTTTGTTCTTTTTCATATGTCGCATCATATACGAGTACACACTCAAAGATATACTCGAGACTTGAGTGAATACATATATGCAAAAATGGCAATCAAATAAACGCCCCGCTAGAGATTATGAAATTTCCGACAGCGATTTCCTTAAATGAATTATTTTCGCGTACCATACATCAATTTATAATAGCATTTGTCATGAGGAAAAAATGAAAAAAAAATGCATATATTGAATTTTTCAGCTTTCAAGACTTGTATTGTGATTCTTTAAGAATTATCATATTACTCATAAAATTGAATGTCGAAAAAGTTTTTTATCCTGGCCCGTAGTTAAATATACTTATTGTATAAAAATAGAGCGTCGGTGGCTCAGTGGTGTGGACTGTCGCCTTCCTACCGGGAGGCTGAGGTTCAATCCCGACACGTACCAATGTATTTTCGAATTTTCGAAAAATATATGTACGTTATCCGACGCTCTTACGGTGAAGGAAAACATCGTGAGGAAACCTTCATACACGCCTGCGAAGAGATTCGAAGGTTGTGTGAAGTCGTCCAATCCGCTCTGGGCCCGCGTGGACGACTAAGGCCTAATCACCCTATACGGGTAGGCTCGTGCCCCTCGGTGGGGACGTTTAATGAGCTGATGATGATGATAAAAATAAACATCATCTTGAAAACCAAAGTAATAAAGAACTCAAATAAACGTATCTATTTCAGACGACCCATCTGGTGTAGTGGCTACTACACGAAGGTTCAGATCGATCCTCGGGTACTACGAACATTTGAGTACATGAACATGTCTCTGGGTATTTCTATGTATAATATGTATTTATTTACAAAAAAAGTATGTTTATCAGTTGTTTAGTACCCTAACTACAAGCTCTTTTCTTAATATGTGGTTAGATGGCGCTGTGTGAATGTCAGTGGATATATTTATATAAATAAATAAAAAGCCTGTATTTTTTTGTAAATACATACATATTATACATAGAAAACACCCAGACCATTACAAACAGACAGATGATAAAAAGGTTGCGTGTTTACCCTTTGTCTCCTCGCTTCAATTTCAAAATACTTCTTAGAAGAGAATTCTTATGTCAGAAGTTCCCAGCTAATAAAGTCGACAGAAGGATACAGGATCGCAGTCGTTTCGGGTCTGTGTTTTCTTCTCAAATATTCTAGGCAATTTTTGTATTCGCGCTATCGCTTAAACTTTCTTTACAATTTTTACTCGGCAGTTATACAACTTGCGATAATTTGAGCCCTGAAAGAAGAGCGCTGTCACCTTCTGATTGAATTTCAGGCGAATATATAATAATAATCTTAATTATCATTATTCGTATAAAACTTCTAATATGAATGTGTGTATTTCTCATTCAAGTCTGTGTGTTTTTATAAAAAAGGAACAAAAACTTAAAGGATTCATGAAATAATAATTCGTATGTTGACGCATGTAGCGTTCTAAAAATATTTAATGACGTTATACCGTGACTGCAAATGACGCAGTCATATACAACCTTTTTATTGAATGGCATCCCACTTATGACGTACAAGGCAATTTAATTTTAAATTAAGAACGAAACCATTCAAATAAATGTTCGTGATTCAAATTCTATTCGTTTATATAAATAATGAACGCATGTTAATTTAAATTCGGAACAAACAAATTTTAAAGTCCTTGGTAGAACTCGATTTTAATTGCATAATTATATGAAGCCATCGTTATCATTTGCAAGTAGACGTCGCTTGATTCCCGTTAACGGAAGGGTTGAGATTAAAGTGGATGTGACGTTTTGTAAAATATCAAGGGAAATAATCAAGAAGAGGGGCGCCTGCATATACATTCACGGTTATTCTGAGTATTCCTTTGTAGGTCATTTTCAAATAATACTTTAATGTGATGTCTTTTATATATTTTATTAATGAATAGTTTTTGATGCTTATTTTTATATTGTAATGTATATAAATAGGTCACCTTGAAACTGTATTTTTTTCTGCTATAGTATCCCTCTCAATAATATAAACATTGGTAAAATAAGGACTCCATGAACATTCAAATTTACAGAAGTAACACAATTGTATAATAATATTAGTGGACCCACACAAAATGCGCTTCATCGAAATGACCATAAAATAATGACGTCACGTTTATGTTGTGTATACATAGCTTATTTACTTTGTACAACAATTTGAAATGTTGTATTTATGGCACTGCAGTGGTAGTGGTAGGTAGGTACATAGACGACTCAGTATCGAGCCTATCACCTAGTAAAGCTTTCGTAGCATCGTAGCAATCGTAGCATCAAACGAATAAGTATTATAATAAAGACGCCTAGATGTTGTACGAGATCGTCTAAGGAAATCTGCTGAATTGTTTTCTGTCACATAAGACCATAATCAAATGGATGGATTAGAATAGGGAAGGAAAGGGATATCTGCCGCAAAATGCGGGAGATGTTTTTTACAAGCTTTATTTTACTTGTCAACCGATTAAGCTGAAATTTGACAAAGACTTTAAAATTGTTTTATAAAGCGTTTATGTTAATTCTACCATACAGACGTCTTTGTTTACCGCTTACGACTTTCTATGTATAATCGCACCGAATTGAAAGCTGTTCTTCTTAAGCGTACTAAAAGAACTCGAATATAAAGAGAAATAATGGTGAGAGAGTGTTGACTAAATATCAAAACCCAATAAAAAAATAATTAATTGATGCAATATTAACTGTATTCAAAATTGACTATAATTTTTGACAGTGCAATCCACTCTTAGAGACTACGCCTACCTTAAGGAATCCTGGATCCTTTGAAAGAGACTTAATAGAGTTGTAATGATACATGCTAAATAATGACCATATATATGATCAAAAAGTTAAAATAAAAATGTCAAAATCATATTAAAAAAATATATCTTGTGGAATTAATTATTTTTTTATTTCATATCCTCAGCGTTACGTAAGATTTTTACAAAGCCTGCGTAAGTTACGCACAATGTTAGAAATGGTGAAAAAATTTAAGCATTAAATATACAAGAAATAAATTTTGCTGAAAAGTGATATCTTTTGGTAAATTTGAAATTAATGTTCCGAACAAAATCTGTAGATCATGTGACTTTTTCTATGAAGCATAACAAAAAACTTACAAAAAATAGAAATTCAATTATTGCCAAGTTCATGGCATACCAAATAAATAAAACTAGCACACGTTAACCTTAAACATTTCTACCGAAGTTTAAAATCCGCCCAAGTGCCAACTTATGCAAAATCCACGTACACTTTGTTCCTAACTGGGTCCCTTGTAGCATTGAAACAACTCAATAAGGTTTCATTAGAAAGTTGTTTGCGGAATTGTTTGTTACCCGTTTAATTTTGCGGTGAATGGAAACGATCAAATGCTACCGTTTACCCTTCGTACCTGCGCAACAATATCTAATTCTGTACGGTTTTAAACTTATACGGGTTGAGGAATTCATTTTGATTTAAATATATAGTCACGTAACCTAGTCCGCAGTTAACGTATCGTTGATTGTGTTATGTATTCGGGGACAAAATAACCCTTAAACTTACTCATTTATTAAGGTTCTTCTTATCGAGTCGATATGGATTCACAAGTTAAATATGGTACCACGACCAAAATTAAGGTTGAACTGTATATTCGTTGAAGTTTTGGACATACTAAACATAGTACCTTACTTTTTAATAATGCTTTCAATTAAAAGGATTCATTAAAAAAAATCCTTTAAACAGTTGTTTAATCAAATTTAAAGTTTTAATCATGCCTAGAGGACAAAATATTTTATTTACTAATTAATTAGATCATGTAAGTGCAATTAAGCTAAACTCGCCTACCATTAAGTCCTCATTTCATCGACCTCTTTTGACAATTATGGAAATATAAAGGACCCTTGAACAAGCGCCATCTATACAGTCTAAGTGGTACTTCAGCAACGTCAATGCTTTTTTAGGAAGACGCAACAAGTGTAAGGACATTATTTCGCTATTTATAATCTGATGTCGCCATGTGTTTTGACTGAAGCGAATGGAGACGATTTAGGATTTTTTTGTCGAGTATTTTAATAACTAGTTTTTGATAATGGCTATTGTTGTGATTTACTTTACTTCACTAGTCCCGAGACCACTGCTGCAATTAGGGCCATCTAACCGATACTTAAGGTTATTGTATTATTACAGGTTTGGATAGTTATCTGAAGATAGGTACCAGTGTAGTTAAGTGTCATTGCGATTTGGACCTAACTACTAATACAAGTTTGGCAAATGTTTTTAGCAGCGCTCTCTCATAAGAGAACGCTTCTGCCGATTCAGTTTATGACAAAAATATACTTGACGGTCTTATTCCTCTTCCTTAATGTAGCAAGGGAGGTCTATCCCAGCAATGGATTTGTTGTCGACTGTCGTTGATGGTATTGCCATTAGAGAAATACCTACGATACAGTATTTAAATAATATCCCTTGACTAGCGTAACAGTAAAGTCACTAAAACGGTCGGATATAATAAACAACAATTGAATTTGGATAATAAATTCACGATTTGATACGTTTTTAAAACGCTGAGGACTTAATGCGACAGTAATAATGACATTGAGTCCAATTTTTTTTATTTGGCCAAAAATATACACTTAATAACAAGATTCATCGAGATGATCATTCCTTTGGTATTTAGGTTACAGTACCAATAACTATAAATATTAAAAGCGTAATCATACCACCTGTTGTAAGTAATAATTTAGAAGCATTAAATACGGTTTATTCATAATATTTATGATATGTGATGAAATAACTATAAAACAGGTACAGTCTGCACAAAAGTGTAATCACACAGTTATTTGGGTGAAAAATATCTCCGGACTTTGGGAAGTATGCCAAGCTTCCTCGACGCAATTTCGGCCCTAGATTATATGTTACCTCCAAAGTTAGGCTTCGATGAAACATTTCCAAGACGCCAAGATTTTTAGAGATCTCAGCAGGTGCATTTCAGAAAGTGGTAGTCGGTTTATCGGGCCCCTCTTAGCAGAGAACAGACACGCCTAGGTATTCTACAACTACAAATTGGCATTGCCGTAATCAGCCAAGACCTGTTGTTTCGAAGGACCATCATCAGTCATTTTCGTCGTTTTTATCATTATTCTTTTATATAATTCAAAGAAAAATATTTTGAAAACTATAGTGCATGTAAATCCGAGACGAGTATCTATATATTACGCACTCGTCTGGGACAGGGATTCATTTTTTATAAGCTTGATGATTTGTCTGTTCCGAACTCAACTTCCATTTTTGTTACATATATTTATTTTTTGTTTAACACACTTTTTTGGTTCTTTTGAGCAATTGGCTGCTAAATCGTTCCAAATAAATATAACAGATTCATTATTTAATCTTTCTTTTTATTGATCGATCATGACTTCAATACAACGTTTTAAACAATGCATATACGAGTTGTTAAATTATCAATGTGATATAGAAGTTCTTTGTACTCTAACTTGAGGGTCAAAATTCTGTAACACAACTGATTACATGCATATTTATGAGTTTGCTCGAAGCAATGAAACCAATAATAATAATCATATATTATATCTTTTATTCATTTCCTATCAATACAAGTAAGTATAATAAACACAGCGTGTTTTAACTTTATAGAGAACATATTAGTGAATAGTTCATAGTACATGTACATACGAGTACGTTCCCAGCTTTTTAAATAGGAATATGTTTTTTTCCCTCCGCCAGGTAGTATTACTTAAATAGTGATATTATCGTGTTCAAAGTTAATGTGCCGTGCCGATTACTGCAACTGGTGGATCTTTCTTTTCTTCTTATTATTTTGATGCCAAAGAAGTAATCAAACTGTGGAAGCCCAAAAGTTAGCTAAAATGTGGAACTATTGAATTTCAGATGATTTTAAGATGGTTTTTCCTACAATGTACATTGTAACTGGTGGAAATTGCTCTTAAGTCAAGTAAAAGTCTTGAAAGAGAATGGTTGACCTCACGAATATCGTTTTTTCATCAATTTTCCCCAAATCGCTAAAATAGGTTTTATTATAGGTGTCTTCTAGGTTAAAACGTGAGACACGTACGAATTAAACATTAAATATAAAACTACAATGGTGTTTAGGACAATTCCTATTCCATCAATTAGACGTATGTTATACAAAATTTGTACATAAAACCTCTGAACGCAAGACTTTATTTGCGATCGCTTATTATTTATGTAACTGAGTAAAAATAACGTACAAAGAAATTCTTATTGATATACACACGACATTATATATAAATTGTATTGTAATAAGTAAACAACATACCTTTTTAGTATTTGTAATATAGTAAATTCATATAATTTATGTAACTATTGGCTCAACTTCAAGTATGATACTAAATCGAAAACAACTTACCAAAGTAGTGAATATAACTCCTTAACAAAGCGTACTTTACAGCTATCACATCAAAGTGAGCTATATATATTTTGACGATTTACTTAAATAATGACGGAAATTTACTCGGCCGAGTGTACACCATAAACCAAGTTATCGACGGCCCTCGTGCATCCAAATCGCGCTATAAACAAAATAAAACGTCGGCAAACAAATCGTAAGTGGCCGTTTTATTTATTCGCCCGCCTAGCACGATTGACGGATGCGAAGTAAACTTTGGTTTTATATATGTAGCAGCCATCTGGTTAAATTAGCCATTTAATTGGCCGCCAAGGCCGTTCTTTAAACGCCGGCATTCAATGCCATGCTGAAAAACTACTAGCCATGTGGTTGACCGCAACTGAGATGTCTGTGACCACAACGTTTAACTCGATGGCTGGACGGGACTTTGTTTAGTTATTTTTATTTGGCACTTTGGTGTATCATACGAGGGTCAAGTAAAAAAAAGGGTTCCCAACGCTGTACACTCGCCGCGCGACATGCTATGAGAAATCTGGCAACACCGCCGTGTTCCTTGGTTCCCGCGCTTTATTCTCTCACCCGAACGAAGTCAGTACGACGCTTAGTGCCGGCCTGACAGCCATCCGAGATGGAGCCCCCAATCGCTGTCACCGCCAGGTGTGAGATTCGATCAGTTATCCGTTTTTTACACGCAAAAAGGTTAAACCTATTGAAATTCATAGGCAGTTGCAAGAAGATGAAACGTGGTGCCACTACGTTACCCCGGAAACGAAAATGCAATCACGACAATGGAAACATGCCGAATCGCCGCCACCGAAGAAATTCAAGCAGACGCTCTCCGCAGGAAAAGTGATGGCTACGGTGTTCTGGACCGGAAGGGTGTCTTGCTTACCGAGTTTATGCCTACAGGGACGACAATTCGGACAGATACTGCGAAACGTTGAAAAAACTCAAAAGGGCCATTCAAAATCGTCGGCGAGGAAGATTGACCAAAGGCGTTAGGCTGCACAACGATAACGCGCGCCCGCATGTTTCCCGGAAGACCCTTGCCTTAATCGAGAAATTCGGCTGGGATGTGGTTGAACAAGCTCCCTATAGCCCTGATGTTGCTCCCAGCGACTTTCACTTGTTTCCAAAATTGAAACAACACTTGGGTGGACAACGCTTCAGATCGGACGAAGAGGTACAGGAAGCGGCCTGGCGGCGGAGTTCTTCGAAGAGGGTTTTCAAAAGTGGATAACTAACTCGTCAGCAAAATGTATAGAAAAATCTGGCGACTATGTAGAAAAATAGTTTAAAGTACAAGCTTTCAGATGGTGTACTCCTCGATTATAATAAAAATGCGTTACACCAGAAAAAATGTGGGAACCTTATTTTTTACTTGACCCTCGTAATTATTTTGACCAACTAACACTTTCATTTAACTTATAATTGCCCAAAAGCATTTGAGTTCAAACAACTATCGGCCTAGGCATATAGTTGGATGCCGGCGTTTAACGAACGACCTAGGCATCCAATAGGCATGATGACTGGGTCCTGGAATCGTAAGAACTATTATATTATTACAAATCTGGGTTAAAAATAACGATGTGCTTACTCTCAGCTCGAAAACTCATGTTTTAAGAATTTTATTAGTCTTCAAAGATGGGTTGGCAAGTCCATTTTTAAAGTACATTAATTGTCAAAAAATTGTAAACAAAAGGATAACACATATAACTTAAAGCAACTTTTGCTATTATACCATTTGAATAAACGCAACATTTGATATAGTTGTAGTACAAAATTCACAAACTATGCATACAAATTACTGAGGCGTGACGTCATAACTAGGTAGCCATTTGTATGAAGCGTTTTTGGGAAAGTCCATTATTGTGTTTTTAGAATTGGAAAATCTCTGTGGGTTTTAAATGTTAACGGAGTATTTTTTTACCAATGTTCCTATTATAATGCGCTCCATGGATATAATAGCAGAAAAAAAATTGTCATCATCCCTATTGGATGACTAATTTAACTAGATGACTGTGACATATACACACCTTGTTTGTAGTGAAAAGTGTTGTAGGCTTATAAGTAGATCAAATGGGAACTAAACAAGGGAATAAAGAGGGTAATAAATTCCATTTGTTTTTTGGAAATACAAACATCTAAGGCATATACAGCACCCAGGTAAACAAAAAAAATATGTTCTGCACACGACTTTTCCCTAGGTGGCGTATATTGGAAAGCTACAGTTTTACAGTCTAATAGAGTAAGAAAAGGATAGTGCTCTATACGATAAATAGCGCCATCCCTTTTTAACTCCATTTTAGTAAAGATCAACGCTTGAGTCTTGTTCTAAAATCCGGGCCTAAAAGTCATCACCCAAGAGATTGTGCGATTTGACCTTGACATATTTCTTTTTATTGGATTTCCTGAAATTTCAAGTCGATTCAAAAATCACGGCGGCCCACAAAGCCGCCATGGCCTATCGGTCAAATTTAGCCTGATTTATGCGTAAAGTCAAAGAAAATTGGACTCTTCGAATGGCCGACCCAAAAACCCACAGCGGACATTGAACGTTCTATCATTTATAGTATCGATACTTTACATATATATATTATCTATAAAAAAGAACTATAAAAATATAAACGTTTAAGTGTTACTCACCGTAACTCTACCAATATTATAAAGCTGAAGAGTTTGTTTGTATGAACGCGCCTATTTAACCACTGGTCGGATTTGAAGAAATTATTTCATTGTTAGATACCTTATTTATCGAGAAATATATATTTTATTCTATCAAATTTGCTCTAAAATAATCCATTATGCAAAAAAATGATTATTTTGGAAGGTGCTTTCATAAACATCATATTAACCAATATCCAAATAAGCACATTATTCATCACAAATTTATAATTTAGATCATATTTCCCTTTACATTATTCGATTTAAACTTATATCTTAGGAGACGTCGCCATTTCAACTCACCTATATAAACAAAATAGCGGGTTAAAATTACCCCAAAGTAACTATTACTAGCAGACGAAGTCGCGCGCAAATGACTGTACTGAATGAGACAATTCCAAATGTTGATGGGATGAGTTCTTAGTGATTTTATCTGTCAATGTTTCACAGATAACAATAAGTTTATTAATTCCATACATATGATGTTGTGAGTAGTGCTGCTGAAAAAATCGTCATTCATTCCCTGCCCCATATTAACTAATTTTAATCTAAGTCCAAATATTTGGCGTACTCGTAGCAAAAAGTTCGATAGGGTCGAACTTTTTGACACGAATACGGAAGAATTGATTGGAACGAAGTTGTCGAAGAATCCGTGATGAAGAGTAAAGTACTGGCGAAATTCTATTTAATTAGATATTTATCAAGTTACGAGTATGCGTGCCCATCTCGAGGTGATGCTAGGACTCGATGTTGTAGCGGCTAGTGAGTTCGGTTGAAAATCGTAAAAGTCAAGCAACTTGCGTCGGATGGGTGAGCTAAAAATACATCTCGAGTCGTAAAGTTTACTAGGCGGTACCTCGAAATATGAGTGTTTTGTACTTCTGTGTTTCGGGATGAGAACGGCGACGGGCGCATGGCAGTGTTGACGGAAAATAATGACTATCTACTATAATTGTTTTCTATCAACACTTGCTTCTGTCATGGTCAGGCGTCCGTCCCGTTTACGTATGACCTAAAAGAATGCCGTTGGTCCCGGCTACTATCTGAGGATGGTTGACGCTTACACATACAAATCAGCACTGGGCCCTCATGGTGGATTACTGCCCAAACACTCCATTGGCCATGCAGTGTGCGGAGACCTCTACCAGCCTATAACAACCAGTGGGATATTGTAGGTTAATAATTAGGATTCATTTATGTTAAAAAAGCAAAACGGAAAAATAGATAGTCGTTTTTTTTTTATTATGCGTTGATTACGTATATGGAAAGATCCTCTTTTCTGAAACGTTCAAATGTCATACATGACTGGACCGCTGCCGGGATTATATATCGGTTCGTTACTTTACTCACACGTTAAATATATACAAAACAGCATATTATGTCTATATAACTGTTCAAATCTTTTAAGCATAAAAATATCTTAAAACCCATGCTTAAAACTGACTCGAACTTTAATGATTATACGAGGTACAAATGTTTCAATGAAATTTATTACTCAGGAATTTATCAAGAGCAAACAAAATGTGGGCACCTGGAAAACACCGCACAAAGTTATAGTTACTAAGTACATAGTATTTGATATATTATTTAATAATTTACCTTCAAATGCATCGAAGAAGTTTCTAATGCATTTGTTACTCTTAAGATATTACTGGAAAAAAAGAACAATGTGTTATCGTAACGCGTCAAGTGGTATTCAGTCTAATACACATATTATGAAAATATGTTTTTGTCTTCTGTGCCAATGTTATGATTTAAAAAATCATCATCATCAGCTCATTAAACGTCCCCACCGAGGGGCACGAGCCTACCCGTATAGGGTGATTAGGCCTTAGTCGTCCGCGCGAGCCCAGTGCGGATTGGCCGACTTCACGCACAACCTTTGAATCTCTTCGTAGGCGTGCGCAGGTTTCCTCACGATTTTCCTTCACCGTAAGAGCGTCGGATAACGTACATATATTTTCGGAAATTCGAAAACACATTGGTACGTGTCGGGATTTGAACCTCAGCCCTCTCGGTAGGAGGGCGACAGTCCATACCATTGAGCCACCGACGGTCTTAAAAAATAATTATAACATATATAATAAAATATTTAGACATCCACTTTGCATAGGATGTTGGAAAGTTTAAATACGCATGAAGGAAAAACAAAACGTAATTTTCAATCAACAATCAATAATATTGCAATCATATAAATAAGTGTATCTTACCGTTTGAAAATAGATACCCTAAAAAAACTCATTTTGCAATGTGATAATTTCATTATCACAGTGACATCATCAACCGTATTAAACAACGCACTTTAATTCATGACTTACGATTAAGCCTAGGATAAGACAATGTTGTTAATATGAGGTAACTGTAAAATATTCTGTAAATTTCTTACTAATATCGATAGGCTTTTGCATATGAAGTATATTTTTTTATACATTCTTAATAGAAACAGCAAACATAAATAAACTAATAATAAAAAGGTGCTTAAAAGTATGCATAGGTCGTGTCCATTTTAATAGTTTTCTAGTTGTAAAAAATAACACTGGCTGAAAGGTAGGACGCCGTAAAATGTCATAAAATAACATTATCCTATTATGACGAGAGCCGTATCAGCGGGCAGTGAGCGCGAGACAGTCTCGATCTGAGCACTGCTGCGTTAGCACGGTCGCGTTGCGTACATTTGCTTGTCAACACGAGTCTCGGAAAGTTTGAAAATAGAATACTTATTTGATGCAAACGCTAATTTGATTTGAATTTGGAACTGCAAAATATATTTTTTTTGTTCTCCCTGAGCTTATTTTGTGTTCACTTATACTGTTGGCTGAAAAGATTCTTGGACTTATTTTTTCCATGAAGTAATAAAAACTTTGGTAAGTATTTAATTAATTTTTATAATAGAAGGCTTTCAGTTCCTGATTATTTCTGTGAAATCTAATAAACTATCAAGTCTAAACTATTAAATACTAAGTAGCACCTATATATATTTTTTATACATGTTCAATTGAGAATTTAGCTAATATCTATGGATTTATGTATTAGAGGTTCAAGAAAATCCGTTATCTCTGTTATCAACAGATAGGGTGACTCTCAAAAAGATTAACGATGGATTTTACGTGCTTAAATGTATTATTCTTAGAACAGATTAGATACATTACATAAAATGATCTCATAATATCAAATACTGCTAAATTGTTATGATTTTTTATTATGAAGCAAATCCCTCCTATTTATACTGTTTAATATTACTTTTACTGCAGCTATTATGTTCACTACTGGAAAGATACTTTTTTATTGTAAACTTTCGCGTTTTTTTTCAATGCGGGTGTCGCCAGACCATAAGATTTACAGACACAATTTGCCTTTGATAAGAGCAAAACCCAATTACAAAATAAACATTACTTTCAAGAAAAAAATCTTTATTGTACTGTATTGAACATCCAAATAATCAAGAGTGACGTAATTGATAAAAATGACAATATTTTCAATGGACTTATTGAAAGGCCCGGTTTATCTTCTTTCCATGACTTGAACGCGCGCTTTTTAGAATTCTGAATTTTAATGGCCGGTTTTTTTTTGTTTGAAAAAAAAAACAGTTTTGTCTAACAGTGAAAGGTCAGAATTCGATTGTATATTTTTAATGTTTGGTATCTCACAACTTTCAACTGAGTGAATAAAATTTAATAATTATTTTGTTATTAATCCGTAGTAGTTAATTCATACTGTAGACGGTATGATGACATTTGTAGAGATAATAATAATAAATAAGGCAGGCGTCCGTAGTCTCTCCCATAGCCCAGATAGCCAGTCAACCAAAACCCAATTCCATAGCCCAGTATCATAGTTTCCATATATAATAATAGTTCTTTATTTCAGATAAATGCAAGATCCATAAAGTGTTTGTAAACAAAATCTGTGAAATCACTTATAACTATGTTAGTTTAAGCTGCAAAAATTATATATCTTATTGCGTAAAAATTTTGATGGAGTGTTTGTACATCACCCCATCATACTTATCAGCAATGGCCCTTAGAATGGTGTTGGGACTCCCACGCACTCTGCTTAGCAGTGAGGCTGCTTTTTTCCTTAAGCAGGCGGCAAAACCATCTACTCGTGCATCTGCGTACATACTAGATGCACTGCAGAAACGCGGGAGACTCAACAACATCCTAAAGGAGTTATTATATTGGACGCGAAGGGTATTGACGGCCCTTTTGGGCTTGGCATGAATTTGGACAAGACAAAAGTCATGTTCAACAGTCGTGTCATGCCACAACCGATATGCGTCGATGGCGTCCGTCTCGAGGTTGTGCAGAGTATATCTACCTGGGCCAAACCATCCAACTTGGCCGGCATAACTTCGAGAAGGAGGCTAGTAGGAGGGTTCAGTTGGGCTGGGCGGCATTCGGTAAGCTACGTCATTCTTAACGTCACTATTCCGCAATGCTTAAAGACGAAAGTCTTTGAGCAATGCGTCTACCCGTGCTAACATACGCAGCTGAGACATGGACACTGACTGCGGGATTGGTTCACAAGTTCAAAGTCACTCAACGCGCAATGGAGCGAGCTATGCTTGGAGTCTCTCTTAGGGATAAGATCAGAAATGATTTAATCCGCAAGAGAACTAAAGTTACCGACATAGCCCGCCGGATCAGCAAGTTGAAGTGCAGTGGGCTGGTCACGTATGTCGTAGAACCGATGGCCGTTGGAGCAGACTAGTTCTGGAGTGGAGACCGCGTCTTGGCAAGCGTAGCGTAGGACCCTCCGGCCCGATGGACGACGACTTGCGGAAGGTCGCTGGTGGGAGCTGGATGAAAAGCGGAGGACCGGGATATCTGGCGCAAAATGGGGGAGACCTATGTCCAGCAGTGGACTGCGATAGGTTGAAGAGAGAAGAGAGATTCTTAAATTTAACTAAGAGAACTTTCTCTAAGGACGGATATTAAACCCCAGTTTTCTTATGACAATCTGGCAAGTAAAGTAAAGCACTCTAACTCCTAAGTATTTAAGTAGATATTTGAGTATCTAAGCTTCATTCTACAAATTCGATTATTTTTTAAGGTAGTGCTTTTAACCCTAGCGACAAATTTTAACTCTAGCTAGGCTTAATTCAGTTAAATGATATTATATCACATAATATCCTTGTTTTTAATACAAACATCAATCGTTTTAGCAAAAAAATATTTTTGACCATCCAGAATATCTTAGCTAAAAGGTAGGTACTTTACTTTTATCATGAATATAATTACTAAGTCAGTCACATGTCACTCTTGTGTTATCTATTTAGAATCATAATTTTATTACTTTCATATTTCTGGGAATGTATTGAGTTGAACTACTCCATATCAACCTTAAGTATTCTCGAGGGCAGCAAATTAGAAATCCAATAGACTTCTATAAATAATCATAGCTTTATTTAGGTGTATCTTAGATAAAAATCTATATGCACAATCACAAAGAAATATCAGCCAAAAATGTCCGAGCCCCTTGACACATACTTACGTTTAATTATTGAAATGTTTATGACATAAAATTATTCAATAAAATTTTGACCTTAAGGCGTCATTAAAAGGGCACAAAATACTACTGTCACTATCACATGTAGCGAGCGACGTAATTATGAATGAAAATTCTGCTCAACTGACGCCATGGGCAGAATTTTGCGGCGGACACAGTTTAAGTGGGATTATACATCTAGCTAATTTATTGTTTAATTATGAGGTTAATTAAAAGAAGAACGCGTCTGTAAAAGTATATCTCTAATGCAAATGATGAATGGCTCTACCGGAAAGTCATGTGCTTACTACTAACAGCAATAAAGTTTTATATTACAGAATGGAATAGACATAAAGTACAGTCACAAAATAATTATTTCCTGTACTGCTTCAGGGTTATTTGTTAGTGACAGAACGAAAGACCCATATATATAATATCTAAGTTATACTCGTACCAGCTGTAACATACACAATGTTAGCGCAATGTAATTTCAGACATTGATTTACAAAATTCAGTAAACCGCAGCATTTTACACTTATTATTATTAGACAATAAATGTTTATTTGTATTGAATAGTCTCCAGAACTACCGGACAAATTTAAAAATTATTTCACCGTCAAAAGCTACACTATCCGCGAATGACATAGCCTACAGGTATTATTATTATATCCTTACAATCGCGCGAAGTCAGTGTGCGTCGCTAGTTATTTATATTATCATTAAACAATCTTTCAATACGACTTAGTAAAAGAAACTAAAATTGCAGCGTTTTCGCCGACCTTTGTTATTATCACCCCATTTTAACGACAGAACGCATATATTTTTTTATAGTGAGAATTTAGTTTTATAGATTCCGACCTCTATAAATTCGCTTTGTGCTGCCCCAAAAATTGTTTTATAGCCTGGAATAATCTATAACTCTTTCTTCAAGACACTATTGGACGTCTTATTAAAATATATATATTTGAATCCCTCGCTTTTTCTATCTAGCGTCCGCCAGAGCAACTTTTCGCAATTAGTCAATTTATTAAGGAGCACAATTTTTTTTTCCAGAATTTTTATTTCATTTTATTCACATTTATTTGAATTTTGATATCAAATAGATTCAAGCTAATAAAGCATAACCTTTTTTTACCATTTCAATAGATATCCAAAATTGTCTGTGTTTACTGAAACGTGAATTCTATGAATTCTTAAGTAATACTAATAACATTTGTTACCCCTTTAATTAAATATTAAATTTATATTAATATAACCGCGTTAAACTGTTTTTATTTTTTTGTTATATTAGCATTAGATCATTAGATACTCTTTGAAGAGTTATAATACTGTATTAAATATAACACATAAAGTAAGTAACACTTCTGTATCGTGTGGATAAATTGTTTTTTCTATGTACCGTTGTAATATTTTTGTGTGAAGTTGAAATTACTAATATGTTTTCGATGTTGAGATGTGTGTCTGTTACAAACAAAAGATATATCTATCCATATACATTATACGATTGCATTTATATGGTATCTACATACAATTATATGGTGTATGTAGTGTTGGCTAAATAAACAAATGAACTTAACCATTAATGTACATATAATTGTACGTCGTTAAGTTTGTGCCAAGTTAATATTGAGATAAAATAATTAAAGGTAGCTCAATGTCTTAAAACGGCAATTAAAAATTGATCCCTATCTGGTGATAATATAGACAAAATTTGTCACTAACCTTTGAATGATTTTTTTTTAAATCTTACTCAATACTTTTAACTCATCAAATAATATTGCGTGGAAAAAGTCAAAATTAAATTTACTGTTCGGTTCGAAGTATTGATTCTACTTTGCCAACCTCGTTGCCAACAAATATTTAACCCTTGGACATGGCTTCTACAGATAATGCTTGTCTGCGGCGTCAAAGTCACTTAGCTTTGACAGTAAGCTATCAAATACGTGTCAGTAATTCTTAATCTTTAATTACAATGCAGCTCGTTGGCTGCGAATTAACAAGGCTTCAGACAGTGAAATGGGTCGGCAAATTGGTATAATCCGTTTTATTCATTTGTCCATCAAAGTTTGTAATGTACTTTACAAAAATTAGGAACTTACAATTTTATTTTAGTTCTTATAAGTTTATTTTCGCTCAAATTAAATTGAACATTAAAATTAGTGTCTGAAATTTAAAGTGGTACAAGTAATTTCCGTACATTTGGCTTGATATGATTTTCGAAAGTTTAATTTGAATGGACATAAAGTAAATAAGAAAATGCTTCACATGGATGTGTGTATTATGTTTATGTTATATAAAACCTCGGAGTAATTAGTCTAGTTACTCCGAGTATAAAACATTATGAGTGAAAGAAACAATTGGTGATCACATAATTACATTCTCGTCCGAGCCGTCTTTAAAGTCAGTCGCCTTTTAGTTTAAAAAATATAATATCAACATTTAAAAGTGAATTCGTGGTCTGTTTAAATAAAGTACACTATTGACAAAACCAGTTAAACTCCTTACGACGCTTTTGATTGTGTCATTTCAAAACAGTGTAGTATATTCGTGATCGGCAGATAAAATGGTGGGCTCACCAGTGTCTCATGCATCAAAGTTTTCTTCACAACCCGATCTTTCTACTGCTCACCAGGATTTGGATAATATGCGCAATATTAGCATCAGGAAACGAAAAAATCCTGACCAAGAAATGCTAGAAGAGCTACGTGGAGATCTAACACGCTCCTTCAAGGAACTTTTAAATAATGAGATAGCAGAATTAAAAACACAAAACGCTCAAATTTTAGAATCCAATACTCAGATTTTGAAGCTGTTAGAACAAAATTCTATCAACTACCAAAAAGTTGTTGGTACTGTGGAAGCCCTTGAAACAAAGCATGAAGCCGCTTTGAATCGTATTGACGAATTAGAAGTGCAAATTGATGGTATACTAAAACAATCAACAAGAAATATGGTGGAAATCTGGAATATACCTAGAAATGATAAAGAGAATGTCCGCGATACGGTTGCTATTGTTCAAGGTGTATTAAATACAGAACCTATCGGAGATACCACAAATATATTTAGACGTGGAAAAAGAAATGGTCCAATTATAATTGATTTTGAAGACAGGAAAAATAAGGTACAGTTCCTAAATGCGGCAAAGGCATATAATTCTACTAAACCTAAACCATTATGCACAGAAGACCTTAAGATTGGCGGGGTTAATGCACGTATTTACATATCGGATTCCATAACTCCAATGACCAGGAAAATTCTGATGGCTGGCCGGGATCTAGTGAAAAGAGGATTATACAAGTATTGCTGGGTATCACGAGGTAATGTTTTACTTCGCAAAGATGAAGGACAGCCCTCTCTCCAGATCCATTCTCTTAGTCAGATCAAAAAAATATCTGTATTTTGACTATTTGCTCGGAAATACTTTGATTGTTTAAGGTATACTTGGAAATTCTTTGTTAAAGTTTATAAGTGTAGATTTAAGTTCACTTTTTTATCCTCTTTAGTAAATAAGTACAATTACTTTGATAAATACGTAAGCAACATTACCAAATTATATGAATATATATCTGTTTACTCATATTTACATTTTTATGCATCTATTTTACTTAAAAATATACTTACTACATTCCCTTAAATTTGCAAGTCTGTGGAATTCTTGAGTCCGTTATTAATAAAGAAAAATGTTATATTTTTACTACCTATAAAAGAAACTCTTACCCTCAGCCAACATATTTGCATTATATACATCCGCTAAATTTAGATTATAATGGATGATGCTATCATTTCAGTAGTCACTGATGTTGACAGCACTGTCAAAATAGGTGACTCATATTTGGTTGAGAGTCCAGAGGAATTCATGCAACATAGTCCTTTCAAAGACTCCTCTCTTAAAATCATAGTACAAAATATTCGTAGTATTCAGAAAAATTTTGAAGATTTTATGGTTTTCTTAGCAAGGAGTAAGTTGAGATATGATATAATTTCTCACTGAGTGCTGGCTGAAAAAGTCGGAACATATTCCAGAATTAAATCAATACGTTTCTTCTTATACCCGCTTAAATATAAATCAGAATAGTGGTGTGGTCGTTTATATTAATGATAACCTGAAGGATACTGAAGTTTATGAACCAGATATGTCGGACGCTGACTGCTTAGTAGTAAAAATTAGTAAGACCCACGCTATTGTTTGTTTATATAGATCGCCATCTGTTAGCATGTTAACAAATTTCCTTAACTCACTGGATTCACTCTTGTTTAACTTAAAAAATGTGCCAAACGTGTACTTGACAGGTGATCTGAACATCGATATTAGTAAATATAATAACGATCCTAAGTGTGATGAATTTTTGGACCTTCTTGCCACTCACTGCCTCTTGCCTAGTCATTTACTTCCTACACGTATGAATAAATGCCTCGATCATGTTTTAGTGAAATCAAATAACAACATCATAACAGTCGTTTGTGAAACGTCAGTTACAGATCACAGTTGTATATATATTAATATTCCATTCTCCCAAACCCGAAATCTGAAAAAACAAAAAGTTTATGTACAAAAACTTGATTATAGTAAAGTTTATAAACACATAGAGGATTACGATTGGCATAAAATGGCAACTTTCACTGATCCTAACGAGGCAGCTGAAAATTTTGTTAATGTTTTGTCGGACATGATTAGAATGGGGACAAACACGATTGTATTACCGCATAGACGGCAAATCTACCAACCGTGGATAACCCCTGGTCTATTACGGTGCATGAGATTTCGGGACGCATTGCACAGACGATATTCAAAAAATCCAAATGACAAGAACCTTGAATTAACATATAAACGCTATAGAAACCATTGTAATAAAATTTTACATAATTTAAAAGATGAGCATAATAAACTAGAACTAAATGCTAATAAATACGACATTAAAAAACATGGAATACAATAAAACGGGTCTGTAATTTAAATAATTCAAACAACAAGCAAGTGCCATATGAGCTCTTAAAAATGAAATCAAGTACTCAAGAATCCATTGATTTAGTAAATAATTACTTTGCTACCGTAAATTCTGATCTATCTAATAAAATTCTGAAGAAATTATGTATTACAGAAAGGGATCTTATAAATGAATTCCAATGTAAAAATACTCCATTGCATTCCTTTGTTATGTCAGAAACCGATGAATCAGAAATATTTAACTTGACCCAATCATTAAAAAATACCAAAACTACAGGCTGGGATGGTATTTCAGCTATATTATTGAAAAAATGTATACATGTTCTTGCTAAGCCTTTAAAATATATATTTAATTTATGTTTGTCTAGTGGTAAGTTTCCGAGTGTTTTTAAAGACTCCATTATTGTTCCGGTTTTCAAGTCAGGCGAGAGGGGCAGTATTACTAACTATCGCCCCATCTCACTTTTGCCAACACTTGCTAAATTACTGGAAAAAATTATAAACAGCAGATTGATAAATTACCTTGAAAAATATAACTTTATTTCCGGAAACCAGTATGGATTTAGGAAAAGTATGTCGACTTCAAATGCAATGGAGCATCTTGTTACGCATGTAGCTAAAAGCCTAGATTCTAAAAAAAAGTGCATTGGCATATTCCTAGACTTAGCCAAAGCATTTGATACTGTCTCAATCCCTCTACTGATTCGCAAATTAGAATGCTTAGGTGTCCGTGGTATATGTCTTGATCTCTTTGAGGACTACTTGAGTGGGAGGACTCAGTGCGTCAAAATTGGGGAGGTTTTCAGCTCAAAAATAACTATAAACAGCGGCGTACCTCAAGGCTCAGTCCTTGGTCCTACGTTGTTTTTAGTATATATAAACGGTCTTTGTAATATAAATTTACCGGATTCTAGAGTGATAACATTTGCTGACGATACAGTCATACTGTTCGAACACTCGTGTTGGAAGCGGGTTCAGGCTTCAGCTGAACTGGGTCTCCAAAAGATACTGAAATGGCTAGACTATAACCTGCTTACTCTTAATCTGGAGAAGACAAAGTGTATTTCTTTTAGTATCCGACAAAGTTTGGAACCTAGTACAGAACTTAATTTAAAAGCTCATACTTGTGATTGTACAGATTTCTTCCAATGTAACTGTCCTACCATTACTGCAGTCCAAAGTGTTAAATATCTTGGCATTGTTATTGATAACCACCTGAATTGGAAGGAACAAGTGGATAACTTGAAATCCCGAATTAGAAAGCTCATCCCCATTTTCAAAAAAATTAGGACGTTAAAGTGTGAAAAGACAAATAAAATAATTTATTTAACTTTATATCAATCAGTAGTTACTTATGGTATTTCTATATGGGGTGGAGCAAAAAAAAGTATACTTTTAAAAGTAGAAAGAGCACAAAGGTTAATAATAAAAATAATAAATTTTAAACGGTTTCGCTATCCTACAACTAAACTTTATGAGGAGTTTAAAGTGCTCAACGTCAGACAACTGTTTATTAAATCTATCGTACTCGATCAACATTCACGTATTAAACGTGATAATGTATCAGCTCGACGAAATTATACAATATATAAAGTCCCTTCATGTAAAACAACATTTGCACAATGTTTTTCTTTCTTTCTAGCCCCTCTGCTGTACAATCGAATCAATAAAAGCACAACTTTAGGAGACTTCACAAGATTTGTTTGTAGAAGGAGACTGGATGAGTTTTTGGGTAGTTTAAATTATGAACGGACTGAACAGCTTCTACAGATTTGTATTTAATTCATATCTTTAAATATATATAATATATAGCTTAATAAATATTTTAACTATAATTATACATTATACAAGTATAGTATATATAAATAAATACTTCTAAAGATAATATTTTGGTATGTGTGTATTCGAGTGCAAAGAATGTGCTTTTACATAAGTGCCTACATTTCAAGCTCGGAAGATCCAGCAACACTCAAATTTGATTAATAACTTCTCTGTATTTGAACCTAATAAAATATAATATTAATAGTAATATGAATAATGTGTGCATGTATATATATATATATATGTATGTATGTATATATATATATATATATATGAGTAGTATGTATACTATTATATATAGATGTATATATATACATAGAGTGTAAATGAATACATACGGATAAATATAAATAATCTCCTATACATACTAGTATAGTGATATAAAGTAAAGTTTATCTATAATCACTCCATATGTGATATTTAGTATGCAAAGTGTGTTTTGCGTTGTTAATGTATTATCATGTCATATGGAATGTCTAGAAATTAATATACGGAACTTATTTGAACCTAATAGTACATGAGTATAAGTGGTACTTTTGTGTGTGTTGTGTAGGGGTATACATTGCTTAACTTAACTTACTTATGTACACTTAACATATTTTATGTATTCCTTATAATGTGAGTACTAATTTCTAAAGGTAATGTTGCACTTTTTATTTTTATTTCAATTTGTATTATGCTGTTATTTTGCATATACTGTGTGTTTACGCTTAGAAGTTACTGTTTATTTTTACTTATGTTGAGTATCACTCCCATAATGCTTTTACACGAATTACTTAAAAAGCGTCCTTATGATGCTAGCGCTTCGGTTGGAATCACTTCGAGTATAGTACGATTCACCAAAGAAGACCAAAAATGGCGGCCGTCTGCGCATGTACACTAATGAACAAAATACTTACATCAAAATAATATTTTTATTTAAATGAACTCATAAAAACAAATTATATTATAAATGTTCAGCGCCTCAAAAAAAAATTTATTACTAAGTATAGTAAATTTAATCGCTGGCCTCGAATTGCATGATTCCCTCTATCGTGGAAGTTCCAGGATTCGATGATTTTGAGGTACTGGGGCCTGGTCCTGCACTAAAATGATCATCT
The DNA here is from genome assembly GCA_019425675.1 of Leucinodes orbonalis. Classification (NCBI taxonomy): domain Eukaryota; kingdom Metazoa; phylum Arthropoda; class Insecta; order Lepidoptera; family Crambidae; genus Leucinodes; species Leucinodes orbonalis. Next base: position 34,929 of record PQWD01006806.1, on the reverse strand, counting down.
TCAGATACTACAAGATCAGAAAAACCTGACGACGAAAAATCTTCCACTCGGATGATTAATTCTTCCGTCATCTCATCCACGATGTGATCACTTTTTATGTAATTTTTTTCTATACATTTTACTTTGTCACATAGTTTTTTCCATTCTTGTGGCCCCATTAGATTAACTTTTTCCTTAATAAATTAATTACAAAACTTATATCCCACTTAACGTTTTTGCTACTTACATAACTTTTACGGAGGCCAAGCCATTTCAATAAATGGCTCAGCAAACTAAAAAAAATTACAATAAATAATAAAATGCAACGAAACAGTTTTCCTTCCGAGTGTATTCTAGAGTGCTGTCAGCGCGCCAAATTCAATATAGACGAATAGCGATACAGCAACCTTGTCCTCAGACGCGCGCCGACCAATGGCGTTGCCCCGCTCTTATAGTATTACTCCCGCCCCTCTGCCGTACCCCAATAGGACCTAAAAAATGACTTCTGCGCATAGTCTTCTTTCGTGAATCGTACAATAATACGAGATCTTACCTCGCCGTCGCACAGTTTTAACTAGTACGGGAGGTAATGAATAAATATCCATTCTGAGTATACCGCCAATTATTTGTGATGAATTGATGTTGCTCAGTGTTTGCATTATTGTTTGTTTTATATAAGTGCTTTGCCATAGCCGTAATTATATTTTTTTATGTAATGAGCACTTTAATTTTGATAATTAATTATAGTGGACAATATTGTGAGATATTTAGAATAAGGTTGGTGTACTGTCTTTAGTATAATAAATATCTATCTATTCTATTCTATTCTATTTATTTAAATATTATTTTAGTACAGAATTAAAAGTGGATGGTAGTAAAATGTATTTGTAATTTGTAATTTTTTAGGAAACTCTCAAATCTTAAACGTTTTCTTTTTAAAAATTTAATCACACTTACAAAGCGTCTGTCCGCAGTATATCGTCCTTTGATTAATTTCCTGTAAACGACTTCCTGGAGAAAATTAAATGAAAGCTTTTAAATCCCGTCAGTTTTCGCATAAATTGTTTTATGTGAAAGTAATTACATTTGAATTTAGCAATAAGCAGATTCCTAGACTCACAGAAGAATTTTAAACAAAATTTTGTCAATTGCAAATATCAAGGTTTTAAACAATTACAGTGATAGAATATTTTATTGAATAATGAAATAATGGAAGCTTAACGCCACAGTATCCAGTTATCTCACTGCCTGCCTCACTTTTATTTTTTTAATGTTATAAGTGTGCAGGACGGTCTGGTTGCTCACCTGATGGTAAGTGATATCCCTGACCATGACTAAACCGCATTGAAGAAGACTAACAACTGATAGACAGTTATTATTCTCCATCAATGCCACACTGTGTCAAATACCCGGGAATTTCAATAGCTACATTACATCCCGAAACATAAAAGTGCATAGCATTCCTGTTTTACTGGACGATATCTGGTATTGAGGTGGTATCCACCTAGACATCTCAGTATCGAGTTCTACCACCTAGTTTTAAGCCCGGAGAGGAATATATTAGATAAAGCCTAATACAATAGGTCCCTTATTTATATTTTCGATATTTATATATGCCTAGGGTCATTCTCTGTTTTACCTTCAGGTTATGCATTAAAATTATATTGGGTGCGGTTAATGATAAAAGAAATTAAAATAAAACTATAGCACCATTAAAACGAATCAAATACTTTTAAAACTATTAAAAATATTATATTGTATAGAAAACATATACAAATCAACATATATATGTATATATATATATAAATATATATACACACATAGATATATTTATAAATAAAAATACAATAAAAAAAAGAAAGAAGCAAACACATTAGCTATTAAGTTTGGTCCTTCGCAAGTAACCCGAAACTTTCCTTTTAAGGAACGCCCTGGTGCATGATGCCCATATTCATTGGTTAGTCGTTCTGAAGTTGCGATTGTCTATGGTTGGCTGCATTGCATCAAGTTTCCCTTCCTATGAATAAATAAAGGTTTTATTACATTACATTTGTACTAAGTTTTCAGAGCGTCGGTGGCTAAATGGTGCGGACTGTTGCCCTCTCTAAGAGAGCTGAGGTTCAAATGCCGCCACGTACCAATGTGTTTTCGAAATTATAGATATGTACGTTATCTGACTGAGGACTGAGGAAACCTGCGCACGCCTGCGAAGAGATTCAAAGGTTGTGCGTGAAGTCGGCCAACCCGCACTGGGCCCGCGTGGACGACTAAGGCCTTAACACCCTATACGGGTAGGCTCCTGCCCCTCGGTGGGGACGTTTAATGAGCTGATGTGATGACATTTGTACAAGTTAAGAGTATCCCATTACTTCTCAAATAGTTTAACATGTCCATTTTATACGATTCCAACACATCACACACTAACAATTTACGAGTCACGTAAAAGGCTCCAGTATTTTCGTACGTCGTTACTTTGCTACTGATAGAATCACGAATTGACAGTTGCGTGTTGCATATGTATTTCTAACTCCAATAAAAGTACGCTTGTTTACAATGATATAAAAAAGTATGGATTCGTGATATGCTCACAAAACAATCGAAAAAAGTGTTCCGAATGCAGTGACAGCACACATACACATTTCGCATTTCGAACAAATTTACGTAAACAAAAGAGTACAAACTGTACTCTCTTCGGCGGTTCGTTTTTGAGGCACGGATGGCGTATCTACCTTTATATATACAGAATATCATTGCTTGTTTACCAAAATGTTCTCACTGTAAGTCCATCAATAATGGTTTGGGAGATTCAATCAGAATGTAATTATTTAACGACTACTTATTCAGTTTTGCATGTTGCAACTAAGGCAACACTATATTCATAGATTTAAGTTTATAATAGTACGGTGTTTGTTTTTTAACTTTACTAGTGATGGGACTCGAATCCAAATCCAAAAAAATCCAAATCGAATGACAATATTCGAATCAATTCGAATCACAATCAAAATATTCGAATTGCGATTCGAGTTAACCCTTGATTCGAATTCAGGGTTTGATTCGAATCAATTCGTATCAAATGATGATTCGAATCAAATAATGATTCGAATCAAATTTTGATTCGAACCAAATGATGATTCGAATCATTTCGAACCAAACGATGACTCGAATCCGATTCGCATTAGTACGAAGTTCGAATCCGATCCAATCCGGTAAATACAAATTACAGTTATTTATATAATAGTAATATTATAATTAGGTCATTAAAATGAGGTTCTGTATTAAAAAACAATTGATAGATAGGTATTACTGAATTAACTTAGAGTGAAATATTGATTGTATACATGTTTTTAATAAATCAATCAGAACTCAAACATAAATTCTAATTAAAGAATCTTAAGTTTTAAAAAGTAGATAACTTTTTTGTGTTGGGTGTATGTTTTTCCGACCCATTTGCTATTAAATAACGAAAATAATAGTAATTTTATTTAACTAAAGATAGCTTATTTCGATTACGTCGTAATTATGGTAAAATTTTGTCGTCTTATAATCAACTAGCTTTTGCGTGCGACTTCGTCCGCGTGGAATAGTTTACTTTGGCCTAACGCTCTCTTTAACCCGCTACTTCGTTTATATAGGTGAGTTAAAACTGCGTAATCTCATAAGATATTCATTTAAGTTGAATGATGTACAGGGCAATTTTGTTTAAAATGAAAATGTTTTTAGAGCGTCGGTGGCTCAGTGGTGTGGACTGTCGCCTTCCTACCGGGAGGGCTGAGGTTCAAATCCCGACACGTACAATGTATTTTCGAATTTTCGAAAATATATGTACGTTATCCGACGCTCTTACGGTGAAGGAAAACATCGTGAGGAAACCTTCATGCACGCCTGCGAAGATAAATATTTAGATAGGATTTATTTGGATAAGGATTATTATCATATATATGAAAACACCTTCGCAAATGAAGCAATTTTTAGCAAAAAATATGTTATAGGGAGCCAATCTTAAAAGATAGACATATGCTGTCGTGGACTTTTTTGTAGACTTTTAAAAGGGGTACAATTCTCTCATACATGACATTTGCGAAACTTTAACCGTTTACGCAGCGTACGCAGCGGAAACTCCAAGTATGAAAAAATCGCCCCGATTTTGAAACATTCTTCTATTCCTCGTAGCGTGATGATATATAACCTTCCTTGATAAATAAGCTATCTCACACTGAAAGATTTTTCAGCTCGAACTAGTAGATCCTGAGATTAGCGCGTTCTAAGTTTCAAACAAACAAACTTACAAACAAACAAACTCTTCAGCTTTATATATAAGTATAGACTAGACAGTTCAAAAGTAAAAATCCTATCAAATCGGCAAACAATATTTATATGGCAATTCTAAAAGTACCTTTTATGCGCGGCGGTCTCTTGCAAAATGGTTGTATGGTATTAAATCACCTATATTTTTTGTTTCGCATGCAAATCAAATATACATTTACAATTTAATATCAACATTATTAACATCGCATAGCAGCGCACAAGGTGTACACGCAGCCTGGGTATTGGGTAGCAACAGCGAGCCGAACATCTCCGACAAACCGAACGCTTTCGAGGGCGCGAGCTCCGCCACCATACAGGCCGACGCTGCATCGGGAATCATGCGACGCGAGCCGACCACCGACGACGACCCGAAGACTCCCACTCGGACATCGCCGGCCACACGAGAGAGGACCCGACAACATCGCACGCTACATACCTTTCCCCCGCTTAGCAACAGCATAATTTCCCGCGCTTTTCATATAACATTATTTTCTTGATTTATTTCCATATAATTCGTAAATTGAATTATAATTATATTATTATGATATAATAGTGGTGTGAACAAGCGAAAATTTTCATTAAAGAACCCCTACACACAATAACTACCGCTCAATCCACCACAGTATCATGAAAAATCTATATAACGCTTTGATGCAGCTAGAAACTCAACGAAATTTATTACAAAAACCTAAATAATACAATTGGCAAACGACAATATGGCCGTTTTGCTAATTAGCAAAACTTAATTAAGTTCCACGATCGCCGCGGAACTTTTTTCGTGAAACAGACTAGTAGATTTTTAGCCCAGACCTATTAGCATAGCATCTAAAACAGCGAATAATAAACTATTGTTTATTTGATTATATTTTCCGTCATTTTTGCAATTCGATTTAAGCAAATTAAATTTGTATAATCTACTTTTTTAAATTATCATTCTTTAATTAGATTTAAGATCACTTCAAGTGTTTAATGTTCTGATTGATTTACTAAAAATATTTAAACAATCAACATTTAGTCTAGTTTTATTCAGTAACACCTACCTGCCTATTGAGTTTAGTATAGCTCCTCATTTTAATTACCTATAAGTTTAACTTGAATCATATAATTATATAAAACATCTGCATCTAAATAAATATAACTCAAAAAGGTGACTGACTGAGTGTCGAATCAGTGGTTTACCACTTGACGGATCGGGCTGGAATGTTACATGAAGGTAGATGGTATGACATAGGCATCCGCTAAGAAATGATTTAGATTAATTTCACTCCCCAATGGTATAAAATAGGGGATGAAACTTTGTTAATTTTATACCAATCGGGCTGAGACTTTTCATACATCAAGCTGGTAGGTCGTAGGCATCCCTTAAGAAAGGATTTTGATGAAATAATATAACTTGATTGAATCGGATTCGAACTTCATACCAATATGAATCGGATTCGAGTCGTCATTTGATTCGAATCATCATTTGATTCAAAATAATTCGAATCAAGGGTTAACTCGAATCGCTATTCAAATATTTGGTTTGTGATTCGAATTGATCCGAATGACAATTTTGGAATTTTGTTCTAGTTTTATTTCGAGTCACATCACTCGAAATAAAACTTGAACGAACTTGATTGCTTCGTCGCTCATGTAAGCTTGCGCGTAACTCTGTTTCGAATTGGTAAATTTGATTCGAATCAATGAAATTTATTCGAATCAGACTTGTTGATTCGTATGGGGCGCTAATTCTTATCGGTGATTTCAATTCGAATCAGACTTGTTGATTCGAATGTGGCGCTGATTCGAATCGGTGAATTTGATTCGAATCAGACTTTTGATTCGAATCAGACTTGTTGATTCGAATGGGGCACTGATTCGAATCAATCAAAAATCTGATTCGAATCAAACTTTTTTCGCCTTGATTCGAATCAAAAGTCATTCGAGTCCCATCACTAAACTTTACTAAGTAAATAAAAAGCATATGACGTCATTAGGCCTCAGATTTTATCACACTGCATTTTGGAAAGACTAGGCTATAAAAGTAACCCACTTAGGGGGCTTACTAAGCACAACAAATATTTTTACATTCAGTAATTGTTTAAAAAAAGGCTGCACTGTTGTGTTTTCTGGGGTGCTTCTTTCTCAAGCGGCCAAACCATTGATGCGCTTCTTTTTCAAGCATCAAATAATATTTTTGGTTTAGTATTATAATTGTATTTTTCTATATTTTTTGACGTTCATTCGTGTTTGATAGAACGTTATTCAAATTTAGAATTCTATTTCTAGAATTTTCATTTTTATTACATACAATTTATATCGAATTTTTCGCAGTTTTCAAAGAAGGAAGAAAAAAAAAGATGGAAAGACTTATAAGATTATCTACCGCAGGAAAAAATATATTTGTATTCATAACCTGCACAGGGGAACCGTGTTACCCCGAATCTAACGCGAATGAAGCCGCGGGCAAAGGCTAGTATAGATATAAAACGTTCAAGACAGTTGGTTTCATCATTATATTATGCATTGTTATTATGCCAGTATTATATTTCAAAGGTTATTTTGATGCTTTTATTATTATAGGCAATTATAGAATTAATAAATTTTAATGTAGGTAGAAGGCAAAATAGCCACAGGTTTGCTAGAGGCGATTAGATCAAGTTTAAATCGAATTATAATTCATCGTGTCCCAAATTCAGACTATCGGGTCCGATCAAAATCAGTTAATCCGAATTGAAGTGATGATTCTCGAATATCCTCGTCAAGTGACAATCAGCCGTCTTATAACGTCCCACTTTAGGCCACAGGCTTTTATACTGTGTAGGAAGGAAGGAACGAAGTACATGGTCTTTTGGAGATATGACAGGGATATTTTTGGAAATTCTCCAAGATATTACTTATTACTTTCATTTATTACTTAAAACTTTTTATCTAACCTGACACAGAAGATACTAATATAAATTTTATATAGACATGTTAATTAGTGACTTTAGCCAGTAGAGTAACCTTCTAAACCGGTATTAGATTAAAAAAATATATTATAGTAGTAAACAATTAATCGCGTTTTATAATCTTAAAAATATCTATTCAAGGTTAATATGTTTATTTTTATGTGAGAAGTGGTAGCTAACAATTTTGATCTCGAAAGACGTCATCGTCTTGTTGTGTATTTTGCCAAACAACGAATAAAGGCTCTGGAGAGTTACCATCTATAAAAATAGTATTACTATAATGATACGTCACCATTTATTTACCAGAAAAGCCGAAGTAATTTTATTCTAATACTGTTTTCAAAGTTAGCGGTAAGGCCCTGACCATCCGAAATCACTCCAACCACGCAATCGATTCATCAGCGTAGCGAAATCCGTTCAGGAAGTCTTCAATGACCTTCAATGCGAGGCATGATGATAGTGCATTATTTTTGAATTTGTATAAACATTCTTTTACATAATATCTTTTTCGTAAGTTATCGCGGGTAAATATATAGAAAATCTAAAATTTTAATTTTAAGTTTTTTCCCGACAATTAATCGAGACCATAACTAGGATTTGAAACTTGTAGATTGCTTGTCGGTTATAGTTTTCAATTTGATGCTCAAAACTTAGGACCTAAAGAAAGGTACAAACGATTTACAGATTTCCGTTCAATGTGCATACAGTCTAACCAAGGGCACGAACAAATTCGCTAGCAAGATGGTTCCTTTTTATTCTGCATCAAGCACAAAGAGTGTGAACGTTCGAACAAAAGACATGAATAAACACGAGGAGATATAAATCCTCAGAAGGTCCCGTCGGAACAATAGGGCTGTTAGTCTAACTCAAAGAAGTTGCATATCTTGTTAATGTCTCGGCGCACGAAATCTCTAGACCAATGGGTTCAAGTTTGTAAATTTTCCTTGTAACCTTTTAGTCTCAAAATAACATAATATGACAGATTTATATTCTTTTTAGGGTTCCGTAGATAAATCGGAAAATCTGACCCCTTATAGATTCGTCCTTTTTGTCTGTCCGTCCGTATGTCACACCCATTTTTTCTCCGAAACTATTAGCAGTACACTGTTCAAACTTTGTAGGTATATGTTGTATTCTGTGAACTGCTATAAGGTATTAACAAGAAACTAAAAAAATACAAATTATAATAAAGCTAAAGCAGACTTGAAAAATTAATGTCATAGACAAACGTATTCAAGAGCTCATAATTAATAATGATTGGAGCAGACGAGTTTTGGAGTGGAGACCGCGTCTCGGCAAGCGTAGCGTAGTACGCCCTCCGGCCCGATGGACCGACGATTTGCGAAAGGTCGCTGGTGGAGGCTGGATGAGAAAAGCGGAGGACCGGGATATCTGGCGCAAAATGGGGGAGACCTATGTCCAGCAGCGGACTGCGATAGGTTGAATCGAGAGAGAATAATTTTTATTTAAACTTCAGTTAATGTTTTAATATTATGTATTATCTGATAATAAGATTAGTACCTACTAAGATTATTGTAATAGTTAAAATATTTGGCGAACGTGGTACACGGTAAAGTTTGTAAAACTGATGCTGTACTTCATAATCATATTACTTAAATATTTGAATGAAATGTTAATAAATAAATAACTAATTCCAAAATCATATTGAAGGCCTACTTATACAAGCAACATATTTTTAATAAGACAAATGGTACCTCATTAACTACTGAATAAGTTAATAGTAAAACTCTTTCCACAATTGAAAATACACACTAAACTGAGCAGAAGTGAACTTTATGTTGATTATAAAGTTTGCTTTACACTTCGTTGGGTTTGCGCGCTTCGCGATTTATTTTTTTATGGAATTTAGGGCAAAATTATCATGAAAAAATAAGTTTTTTTTTGTTAGAATATAGAATTAAAAAACGTGCGTGTTGAAAATGGAAATCTTTTTAACACTGGTATAATCATATTATCGTGTCGTATAACCTGCATATTTCAATTGATTTTCATTTTTTTACTGAAATAAAACTAAACCTATGCATTTAATTAATTATTTTCGATTTAAAATATCTTATTGAACATGTAATAAATGTATGTAGTCCACATTATTTGTTTAATATTCGACTTCGCAAATCTGTTAAAGCCGGCGTCCTAAAGAGCATTAATATAGATTTGAGATTACCCAAGCCCAAATTAACGCTGGTATTACTACTTGGCCACAATGTTAATAATAGTCTACGCTTTTTATACAGCAGGCAAATATCATAATTATGGCTAAGAAGTAACATCGTTATATAATAATCAAGGGACAACCCTATATTCAACACGATCGTCTTCTACTAAATAGATTCGTTCACTTATAGAACCGAGTCCGTGCAAACAACTGATAGTAGCGAACTGAGCCAAGACTGAATCTTGTAACAAACGGAGTTTAAGAACTCTTATTTTATTTATGTCCTCCCTGCCTCCAAATTATAGTAATAGAAAATGCAGAATCACATGAGAAAAACTAATTGAGGTTACTGCTGTATATTAAATATGAATAGATAGATATAGTTATAAATAGATATCCTCTGACATTAACACAGCGCCAACTAGCCCCAAGTTAAGCGTGAAGCCTGTAATAATAATAATGATAACTTTATTTAACTCACAATAACAGAATTTATCATTTTAACAACATAACAGTTGGACACAATTTCAGTTTGTGAGCGACTGACGCCTGTTATGGGTATATAGATACCGGTAGTACAGGTCGCCAGGCCCTCATCATATCGGGAATGAACTAAAAGCTAAACATATGTTAACAATAGGTCCTTATACATAACAACTGGAGTTGGTCGTCTCAAAATATAAACACTACTACATATAGTACAATAAGTGCATCAATAGAAAGTATACAATGTGATTAAATGGAGCGTAGTGCACAAGATGTATGATACTGACAGAGTATTATTGACTATGCAAACGTGTCGAAGTAGGATTCGATTCATGGTAAGATTTTGCAAGAAGTAAGCAAATTGTATTATGTTTGCAGTCAAAAGAATTAAGTTCATGCAAGGCGATTTCAGAATTGTATTGTATGTAGTATGGGTACTATACAAGGGATAAACATACTTATATACTTTTTTGTAAATACATACATATTATACATAGAAAACACCCAGACCATTACAAACAGACATACATGCACACAATGCACACAAATGTATTGCCCGGGGATCGAACCCGGAACCCTTGGTGTAATATCCAACGTCTCTACCATTAAACACACTGGGTCGTCAATTATATATAAGTATTTCGTACACCTCATAAATACATAAATGTCTACACCCTATTATAAACCTATCTGCCTAATTCCAAGTTTGTAGGTGTTACAGTTTCTAAGATTTGTGATTATTCAATGATTTTTATTTTATATAGATTAGTTAGTATGTATAATATTATATCACTAAGTATAAGCACTTTGAACTTCAAGATTTATTTCTCGAAGTTTCACCAACATTACAATGAAATGTGTTCGAAGGCGAGCACACCTGTTCAAATTGAGTACTAATGACATAGTTAAAGTTTTGATCAAATGACTTGGCAAGTTGGTGTATCAAGCTAACGAGTTACGAGCAATTCTAAAATGCCAAGCTGCGAACAGGAGTACACGAGATAATCCAGTCGGAAGAGCAATTCTCATAACGCACAAGAGCCAACTTAAACCATAAACTTAACAAACCTATTATGTCATTAAAGCGATAGCATCGATTTATTCATGCACCTATCTACCTACCTACCTATCTGATTTACTCTCAGGTAAACTTTTAAGTTACGATAAAAAATATGATAACTCTGAGAAAAGCTTTAAATATAATGGATTAATACATCTATACATATTTCTAAGTCCACTCTTGTATAATATTGTATCGTGGCTTTCATCATCTTCATCATCAGCTCATTATACGTGGAGCTTACCCGTATAGGGTGTATTGGCCTTAGTCGTGCACGCGGGCTCAGTAGGATTATTTCGTGGGTATGCGCCGGTTTCCTCCTGAGGTTTTCCTATACCGTAAAAGCTTACCATCAGGTGAGCGACCGGGCCGGCCCGTACACTTATAACATAAAAATAAAAAAAATACTGATAAGCACACTAGTAAAATAATCTACGTACATTTGCCGTCTTATCAGCTGACGTCTGTCGAATGCGTTGAGAAGGGACTACTATCGTATGGACATTTCAAATCTTAGTCTCTTGTGATATTACCAATCTTTTGATCAAGTTATTTTTTACGGCTTTGTAAGTTATACATAGTCGAAGTATTGATAGTCCGGCAACACTGGTATTCAGTTAACTCCATAATAGAATTGAATGAATAATTAATAAATCAGCCATAAAAAGTTGCTACGACGTCTTGAAACTTTCAAAATTCTTGTCATTGATAAAAGTGATTGACAAATATAAAGTTTAATGAAATTGCTGGTTCGAAACATGGATGTTAAATATTAAAAGTAAATTTACGTTTAGCAATTAAAAAGTTTCTTAAATAGCAATATTCAAAGTAGAATTTGTTAGCAATGCTATTTAATAGTTCGTTTTCAAAATTGGACATTTCTTAGCTTAACTTTTTGAAGTTCCTCTAAATAATTCTGAAATTTCTTTTAGTTATACCGTATTGCCTATTCGGTAATACGGAATTGGCAAAATATTCCTTTTTATTTTGATTACATCAATATCCGTAAAGATTTACAAAAATGAAGAATCTCTAGAAGTTATTATGCTTCCAGGCTTCATACACAAGAAGGAACGCAAAGAATAATACAATCTATCAAAATAACAATTTACAATAAATATACCTTTAATAGAAGAAAAGCCATTTCTATTTCTAGTCACGGAGGACCAATGAATGATAGCTCTCAATAAACGTGTTACAGGATTTTACAGTGAAGCAAACTTTTCATAGAAATAACTAACCCGAAATAGAACGCTGGGAAGGAAACGATGAAAGTGGTTTGACAATGACTGAATTGAGTCTTGTTTTAATACTTTTAGCTACTCATTAGAAAAAATATGTCATATGTCACCTGGTAGTAACATTAGTAAGTGATACACCTGATTATGATAGATGTAGTGTTGAAGTGTGTGGTGACGGCAGAGTAGATACGATTGTCATAACCCCTACTCTTCCTAGGGTGTCGTAGAAGGCGACAGAGGGAAATTTTCCACCAAGTGATGGGCAGCAGCATCACTTCGGTACTGGCGTATCTCTGCGCTCACTAACCGGCAAAAGTGATACACCTGGTGTAATATTGGGCTGGTTGGCTGATGATGATAATTATTAACTTGTTAAAATTTTATCTATGCACATATCATGTATGTATAGCTAGTAGGTACGTGGTAAACGGTGCTAATGTCAATTTTTGTAATACTTTGCAACATCACTTGGTGTAACTGTTAATTTTTTTTCTAAATAAATAAAATAACAAAATATTTATTCATTTTATAATTATTTTTAATGTAATTACGAATTACATAAGTTTTGCTACCTCATGAAATCACCAAACGAGTAGCAAAAGCCAACCTGCTAATTCCAGCTCTCTTCGGATCTTTAAAATAACTGAACGCTGTAATAAGGGTACATTCAAGTTTATCTCAACGATTTTTCAAATAAAGGAGTTGGTGAGAGAATGCAAACGTTAAGGCAACTTCAGCACTTTAATGTGTCTTTATACGGCTCTTTACCCTCAGCACCATATAGTTACCATTACTTCACTACCTTCGACTATTGTTCCTCGCAGATGCAACTTGTTGAGAAAGCTTCGGGGCTTAACTACTTTTACGAAGCAAACTTGCCGAACGCCAACTATTTTCATTGTAACTTGTCCGAAAGTTAGAAACGCGTGAAACGTATTCTACGTAGAGCATTCACTTCTTTTTAATATCGGTGCTTGTTGAGTTAGAAGACTTTTCTATTATAGAGCCTAGGTAGTCAATGACCTCGGGGTGAAGGTTCTTATAGAATACTATGGTAGTGAACTCTTGACGATTTGTGCAAATTTATAACATTAATTCTTTTTAAACGGTATAGTTTCAAAAGAACGTAACAATTAATCACTGGTGTTAGAATCCTATGAAAGTTCAACAATTTCCTATAAAATTAATCAATTTGCGGTTCTTATTATTTTTCGTTGATATATCAAGCACAAATTCAAAATATCGAGTCTCTTTCTTAAAAAACATAGAACTTTAAAACAAACTTTCAACCCGTTTTAACTTCACCCTAAGGAGTTCCAGATAATCCATTGAATGTAAATGTCTGCACCCTATTATAAACCTATCTGCCTAATTCCAAGTTTGTAGGTGTTACAGTTTCTAAGATTTGTGATTATTCAATGATTTTTATTTTATATAGATTAGTTAGTATGTATAAGTATAAGCACTTTGAACTTCAAGATTTATTTCTCAAAGTTTCACCAACATAACAATCACAATGAGATTTAACAGAAATGTGTTCGAAGGCGAGCACACCTGTTCAAATTGAGTACTAATGACATAGTTAAAGTTTTGATCAAATGACTTGGCAAGTTGGTGTATCAAGCTAACGAGTTACGAGCAATTCTAAAATGCCAAGCTGCGAACAGGAGTACACGAGATAATCCAGTCGGAAGAGACGGAATCCAGTTGGGTGTAATGTTTGTACTCAATTATCCTGTGTTTGCAGTTGAGTAACGACATTTCCCAACGCTGATCGATGATAAGCTAATCTTTCATTTTGCCTTATATTCACTTCATTTGGTATAAGAATGTCTAAGCGTTTTCGTATAACCATCAGTTAGTATTCATGAAATATGATTTTATAACTGCACAAATTAACTCGATATTTTAAGAACACTATTATTTAAAAATATGATTATTTGTAAAATTAAAATCAATATATTATTAAAATAGTTGCCTTATTCATACAGAAAGCAATGCTTAGGGATCATTTACGCGATTGAATTCGAAATGAGAAATATATATAATATAATATTCGATGTAAATTATATTCTACAGTGGTTTTCAAACGTTCTTATATGAGCGCGGTATTTATATTAAATTACGGAGTATTTGCCTTGATTTCGTGATATTGACAATGCTCGGCAAACACTTTTACATGGCAAACATCGTCACGCTTCATCCGTTTGGCTTCGTTTACGCAACATGTCCATTTTTTTAATATTAGTTAAACGGTAAATAAACTCAACAAATCATGGCGTCTCATTTTTATTGCCAAATTGTAAAACAAACTTAAAATGCTAGGTCTATTTTTAATTCTGCAGGTTAGAGCTACTAATGATAAAAAATAATAATTAAATTGATTGATCATCTTAACGTTAAGAAGCGCTGACTATGTTTGTAACCAGAAACTAAGTGAGTAGGAGAAAGGATAGGAGGTCCTGTTACATAGGATCAAGCAGTGTTCACTCATTATGATGTGGGTTCCATGCGAAAACTATTTAATCTACGGATTCTAAACAAATAAGCAGTAATGTCTTCAATATTGCATTGGAGACATTACACGCACAATGACAATTTAAATGTCATAAGTATAACTATGGCAGACGTCTTTAATAAAATAAGAAACTATTAATCCAAGAAGATCATTGAATATAAAATTCTTCGATTTTTTTTTCTGTTTTAGATTGACTATCCTTCTATTAATTACTCGTATCTGAATATTCAATAAACTGAAAGTTTTAATATAAGAAATCGTTATTGTTTAATATGTACTACAACACTATCAAATACGCCATTGTTAAGACGTTAAATTCTTGTTCCTGCAGCACCTATGCTATATTCAATTTCAATCACTGTTGAATGGAGTTACCAGTTAGAATGTTGTGGGAATTGAAGTACAATTTGTCGGTATCAACTCAATAGGATAAACGAATGCATGATCGGTGCACAGCGATTGTGTAGTTCTACAAAGATTCTGCGCAATTGTAACTGAGAACCAGACATAAACCATAGCAGAAAAAATAGGCCAACAAATTTAGAATTTCTGCTAACATTTGAGAAACAATACATTAGTCTATTTAAATAATACCATTATCATTTTGCATTGAAAGATTATTTAAATAGTACAAACCAAACATACAAAACTATACCCTTGAAGCATAATAAATATAAAATTTCGCATTTTAAAATTAGCGAAAAAATCCAGGAAATCTGTATGAGGCGTAGTTCATTTATAGTTACAGATAGCATCTGTGCATAAATTGGATTGTCTGTTTGTAATATTTAAACACACATTTTATACTAAATGCATATGAATATTTATACACCAAAACATTTTTTTTATTTGTCTGTCTGTTGGTTCGTCTGTCTGTTTGTTCGTTATCCATAATACCCCGGGGCACAGCTAGTCTTAAATAAGAAAACAATGAAACTTCCCAACACGCAATTACTTAACCACACTTAACAGTCCACTTCTGGAATATAGCCTAATAGGACTTACTATGACGAAGTTTTTTCTATAATTTCCACGGTTGCCAGGTTACTTCTTACTACGCGTGGGAGGGATAAGTGTAACAATTGTGTTTTGCCTGTCGTAAGATATTATGGCATAAAATAAAACGCTAATAAACATCTAATGAAAAAAATACCGAAAGCAATATAGTACGCCTATAAAGTTCGACTATTTGTTTTTTTACGAATAGCTACAAAATATGTTGTTTTATAAATATACACCACTAAAATCATACACAACAAATACACATCCTAAAATCATCATCAAGAGTACCGGAAAGAAAGAAAGAAATATTTTTATTGACCACAACATACAAAAACAATACATTAGTCTATTTAAATAATACCATATCATTTGCATTGAAAGATTATTAAGATTACCGGCTATCGCATTTCATCAGAAAGGATGTAAACTCATTTTTTTTATGTATAGGAGCAAACGAGCTAGAGATCACCTGATAGAAAGTGATTATCTCCGCCCATAAACAACGAGACACCAGAAGTGTCACCGGTGCGTTGCTTGCCTTTTAGGAAGGAATACGCTCTTTTCTCGAAGTTCAATGTCATATTTTCCGGGAATACCGCTGCTGGATCGTTCCATAAAAGCAGTGTGCGTAAATCGAACGCTGGAACGCCAACCATCAAGATGATGAGGATGAATTCATCTTATGACGGGTAGTCCGATGATGGAATGCAGCACAGTATAAGATCCAACAATTCTTGGAACACTCCCCATTATACAAACGGTCCTTAATGTCGAAAAGTAATGACTTTACGTTAAGGTAATCGTGCAGCTTACATTAAATTGTACTATGCAGTGGTTGCATAATTTAAAACATCACAGTTTTATACGATACTTTACGACAAAAGTTAAAGTTCGATCCCGTGCAGCACAAATATTTGTATGATTAAACATTTCTGTTTTATTTGTCTTGGTGCTTATTTTTGTTATTTAATTCAAGTATACCAGAGAAGATGCGCGAGCTTAAAGTCTTAGATATCGTTTCAATTTATCTACATAGTTTTTTTAATTTAATTTTTAAATGGTTTATTTTCTAAAATATGATGATTGGAAAATAATCCCTCATAGCATTAAGATCTAGCAATTACGCAAAAGTCTACAAATATTTATGGATTGAAAAATTATTATTAGTTAAAATTTTCAACAGAGATCTTACAGCTTACAAGCGCAAATAATGTCTGTATTTTTCTCATCCGTAAAGGGTGAAGGTGACCTGGAAAGATGCAATTATATACGGTAACTTCATAAAAATCGATCTCTTCCACCGTAACGATTTTAAAGTTCCATGAAGTATTAAACTGAAATCGGCTGATTAAGTATTCATTTCTTACAATATATATATGCTGCTTGATAATAAAAATCTGGGAAACAACGAGGATCGAACTTGCAACCTTCGAAGTAGAAGCCGACGTCTTAACTATACCTCAGGGTCGTCTCATTTTAATACATATTACGCATTGTCGTGGGCAGAGCAACGTCTGTCTTATTCGCCAGTTTTGTATATAATACGCAATATAAGTAATGAACACAACTCCACAGAACTAACCAAAATAGAAATCTTTATTAACGTTATATACGTATGCCGTAAGAAATGGATCAAATATGATTAAGAAAAAAATCTCTTTTAGTGTAATGGACCCTTTTGCAAATTGGCGTAGGCTGGTATTCAATACGGTCAGCTAGAGTTTAACTAGAAATCGCTAAACAGGCTGTCCGCTACTTAAATGTAGTTAACTCCCTATTTGAAAAAAAAAATTAAGCAGTTGATTATTAGGTATTTTGTCTATTCAACTTTTGTTATTGTTTGATAATTCTTGCACGTTCCCCTGAACTATACACCATTTGTTTTGAAATCTTTGAAATATTTTGAAATAGTTCGGCAAGATGTAATAATATTCTTTTGGAAAATATTTTTTGGTTGGCAATATAATGATGGCGTTATCTGTAATTGACATTTGTTAAGCATACTTGTTAAACTATGCTCATTTAGTTATTAAGTGTTGATATTCGACAGTTAGTTGTATCTTTATTAATAAGGATATCGTCTTTGCAATACATAATAATACTAGTAAATATTTTCGTAACCTAGATACTAACTATTTATACTTTTTGTAAGGAAATCACTCATGTTGATTAAGATATACCTTTTGGTCAATATTCTCGTACATTGGCTCCATTATCAATACCAGATGGCAAACGAAGTACAGTCGTCCATTTTTGTGAACTTCATGCCTCCGTACGTACTGAAATGACTGGAAATTTTAATAAAAAACTCTTTTTTCTTTTCTATACACAGATGTTATATATTAAATAATAAAAAGGTTGTATAGCGTATGAGATATTACATACTCCCAAAGGCCGAACTTTGAACGCGTTAAACAAGGACGCCCTCCGGCCCGATGAACTGATGACTTGCGGAAGGTCGCTGGTGGACGCTGGATGAGAAAAGCGGGGGACCGGGATATCTGGCGCAAAATGGGGGAGACCTATGTCCAGCAGTGGACTGCGATAGGTTGAAGAGAGAAACAAGTTATACTGCTAGTTTTTGTTCTGTAAGGTTATGTTATGATATAAAGAAGCTTTTATTTAAAAAAAAAACAATTTCCAAAATAAAACCTGATACAATTGCTTTTATTTCAAAGTTACGTTTGTTCTGCTATTTATTATATTTTTTAATACAAATATTTTGTTGTCATTACCAGGGTTTTGCTTCATTCAGAAATAGATATCTGTGATGCTTAGCGTTGGAAATTATGATTTGACAGAATCTTTGGCCTTTTACACACTTAAATATTTGTTGTTAAGATAATAATAAGTCACGAATCAATCCGAAGCATTGTAAAAAAGAGAAGAGTTAATCACCGATTATTTGCAGAAAAACGAGATACCTCATTCGATTTTGCTGAAAAAAAAACAAAGACGCGTAATGCAAAAGGTATACGCATTCATCCGATAAACGATAAGTCAGTATTATCTCTGCTGAAGGTATTTTCTCAACAAAAATATGCTACAAAAATCTCAGTTATAATCCAATAAGAATTGGAAATATCAACGAAGCTTATCCGAAATGCAAATAATTTCAAATGCTTTTGCGACAAGAAGAGACAAACCCATTTATTGGTTGTATATTATTAGGAATATAACTCAGATGGAACATAAAGAGAGCAGAGATGGACTACTTGACTTTACTTAAGACTACTAACAATATTATTAATAAGCGTAAAGAGTTAATACTTACTAATGGCATTTCTTATAAATAATATCCTAATAATTTTTAATTAAAGAGCGTCGGTGGCTCAATGGTGTGGAGTGTCGCTCTCCTACCGACAGGGCTGAGGTTCAAATACCGCCACGTACCAATGTATTTTCGAATTTGAACAAAATATATGTACGTTATCCGACGCTCTTACGGAGAAGGAAAACATCGTGAGGAAACCTGCGCGCACGCCTGCGAAGAGATTCAAAGGTTTTTCGTGAAGTCGTCCAACCCGCACTGTGCCCGCGTGGACGATCATGGCCAAATCACCTTATAAGGGTAGGCACGTGCCCCTCGGTGGGGACGTTTAATGAGCTGTTGATGATGAATTTTTATTTGTTGTCTCTTTAAGTCTAGAAACATAGGTGAAGACTTTATCTATACAAAAGAAGGTCAAAGGAACGCTTTTGTTATTTGCAGAAAAAAACATACTAAAACACGGGCAGGAAAGATTTTGGCTAAGACCCAAATTATGCAAGGACTCCTAACCACATGGGTCGATGACCTAGTCAAGGTGTCGGGTAGCAGATGTATGTTGACTCCTAGAGATCGGTCCGCGTGGAAATTACGGTAGGCAGTCGTTCAGCAGTGCACATGAGGCTGCAATAAGAGTGATAAAGATAATTTAATGAAAATATACACAGTCCACCCTATAGAGCGTCGGTGGCTCAATAGTGGACTGTTGCCCTCCTACCGGGGGCTGAGGTTCAAATCCCGCCACGTACCAATGTATTTCGAAATTATATGTACGTTATCCGACGCTTTTACGGTGAAGGAAAACATCGTGAGGAAA
Source organism: Leucinodes orbonalis (assembly GCA_019425675.1). NCBI lineage: Eukaryota > Metazoa > Arthropoda > Insecta > Lepidoptera > Crambidae > Leucinodes > Leucinodes orbonalis. Next base: position 15,147 of record PQWD01006806.1, on the reverse strand, counting down.
CCTTCATGCACGCCTGCGAAGAGATTCAAAGGTTGTGTGTAAAGTTATCCAATCCGCACTGGGCCCGCGTGGATGACTAAGGCCTAATCACCCGCCACGGGTAGGCTCGTACCCCTCGGTGGGGACGTTTAAATAGCTGATGATGAATGAAATCATAAACGCTTTTTTTTACGTTCCAAATGATAACACTCATATCTTAGTCAAACAATTGTTTATCTAAGCCTCATATATAAGTATTTTGTGTGCTTAAATATACTCATTATTACATCTCGTGACCTCGAGTCACTCCTGGCCTACCAGTGTCTCTGGAGTCCAATTTCGGACTTAGCAGCATTAAGTTAGATGTCAAGGTGAATAGCGCAATATGACTATGGGGTAATGGTGCCGCAATGTTAGCACATTATAGTCATAAGGCTCTTTACACATTAAACTTTTAATGTCAGCTTATTAATCATTTTGTCTTAGGTTTAGATTGTTAATATGCGAGGGAGGTTTACCTAAAAAAATGCGAATATTCAACAAGTTGCTATTCTGAAGTAAATATCATCATCATCATCTCATTAACCGTCCCAACTAGGGAACGCAATCCGGAGTATCTGTTATCCGAAAAGTCCGGATATCCGCAAGTTTTTATTCGTCTGCCAAATCCGGATATTCAAAACAAATCCGGATTTTTTAAACAATACAACATCTTGTTCATGGGCGTCATGCTAGATTGCACTTACGTTGATTAAGTCGTTCTATTCTTGACGTGATATAGCACCTCTCCACACCTTCAGCTCCATACTGTTCCGCAGCTACAGCTGTAGGAGAAGAAGGCCAAGGAGTATTACCAGCCGCAGTGTATGGTATTAGTGAACTACGAGCAACTTTGGACTCCATCAATACCGCTATTCTGGAGGCTCTGCAGCAATGTGTTGATATACTGGCGATGTTTCGAGGTATTTAAGAAATATACGTGAAATCCGCATAATCCGGATTGGACAAAAATCCGTTCTAAAAAATCCGGATTTTAAAACAGAATGGATTTGCATTCTTTAGTCCCAACCAAGGCAGGAGCTTACTCGTATAGGGTGTAAAAGACCTTAGTCGTCACCGGCGCCCAGTTAAAATTAACAAAAAACAAATGTGGACGTTCTAGGAGCTTTTAAGTTTATTTATTAGAAGGTTTAAAAAGTGCTCAAGGTTTATGTTTTTACAATGTTATTAATGCAATCCAATTATTTCTTGTGGCATAACAGGAACAGCACATGAAGAGTAATTGAATTGGATATTGTCGACAGTATAACATGTTAAGTGCTAAATTCTTTAACCAGTACGTATGTCTATCTGTCTACTCAACTTTTCACAGTCCACTGCTCGACATAGGCTTCCCCCATTTTGCGCCATATCCCAGTCCTCCGCTTTTTTCATCCAGCCTCCACCAGCGACCTTCCGCTAGTAATCGGTCCATCGGGCCAGAGGGCGTCTACAAGTATGTCTATTCCCCTTTAATTAATTGACTTGAACGATTATAAAGTTTATACACATACGTGAATAAGGTAAATTCATTAAAATAAAAACTTAGTGATAAATAAAAGTTGTAACCATATTTTTTGTGGTACACAATTCTAAATCTTATTACAAAGACTTAGCTGTCTCTATAATAGCTAGCTTCAAAATTTCATATTATATCGACAATTTTCCCGTTGAAACAGTTCAAGCTAACTATCTTCTAGATGCTAGAGTGTTCTTTTATCGAGAACGGCACAAAAGCTGAATGTACGCTGAACATATTACTGTGAAATCATTAACGTTTCCGCTTCATACAACCCAGATACTACAACACTCGATCAGCTCAGTAGATATACGACAAAAATAGGAAATGATGAACGAATATAATAGCCATAACGGAAATGAACAAGTAAACGAAATAAGACTTATATTTTGACGTTATTACTAGTTAAGGGAAAACGAAGCAAGTTTTTGAGATGTTTTATTCTTCGTGGAAGTAATTATTCTTCAATTTCCCCAACGAACGAAAGTGGGTAAAAGAAATAAATTAAAAGCCTATATTTACGTGAAAATTAATGATGTCCGGTCTCCAAAGGTCAATTTAATGAGAAATCTTGTAAACATTTCTTTTTTTATTTTTCCTCCCATGAATACCTTGGGCAGTTTGATACCAGGCTTGAATTTTTGGTCTAAACATAATATAGTAGTCTATATACACAAATGCAGCAAAAAGTTAAAGTCCCTGACATTGGTTGGGCGAAACTTCACATTGAAGCAGCGATCTTTCATGGAGTATTGCCACTTGTAGGCGGATTTATACCTAATAAATATATTTTGAGGAAAAATTCAAGTAATTTTAATTTACTTTATCAGATCAGGTGAAATGAGACAGCGCCACTCTTTCTCTACTGAATATTTTATATTACCTGCTAGCAAGGCTCGGAAACCGGTTAAACCGTTATCATGTACTTGCGCCAAACGTTTTCAGTTTGGTTTCGTTCCTGGTTTTTCAGGGAACATTTTCATAAAGCTTTTAGATAGATTATTTATGGGGAAAACCTAAAACCGGATTCAAACGTCTATTTGTTTACAAGTGCATATACGCGCGCTCCCGACGGTGATAGGGCCTGTTGCTCGTTGGATGAACCAGTTGATTTAAGTTAAAGAAAACCGATATAGATCGGTTTTAATTGCTATTTTTATAACTGAATCCGTACCTAAACTGCTGGTAAGTACAAAAGTATGTAATATTAGCACATAATTATTCTTGTATATACTAACACATGATATTTCCTGGGGGCGTCACTTAAACACGGTCCTAGTTCGAAAACCATCTCATATCAATTTAACTGTCTGTTCATAGATAAAATCTTCAGAGTATATCCATGGAACATGTGACGCAAATCGTTTTATATTTATTGTATGTATGATGTAAATGCATTTATGTAGAAATCTTACAATAACACGCTAGTACCCATAAATCGCTAGCGTCGGTGGCTCAATGGTGTGGACTGTCGCCTTCCTACCGGCAGGGCTGAGGTTCAAATCCCGACACGTACCAATGTGTTTTCGAATTTTCGAAAATATATGTACGTTATCCGATGCTCTTACGGTGAAGGAAACATCGTGAGGAAACCTTCATGCACGCCTGCGAAGATTCAAAGGTTGTGTGTGAAGTCGTCCAATCCGCACTAGGCCCGCGTGGACGACTATGGCCTAATCACCCTATACGGGTAGGCTCGTGCCCCTCGGTGGGGACGTTTAATGACCTGATGATGATGATGACCCATAAATCAAAGTGACATGTTTTTGAACATGATCTAACTGTTGTTTATGTTCCGTATATCACAAATATCCCAAAGAGCGTCAGTGGCTTATTGGTGTGGCCTTCCGATCAGGAGGGTTCAGGTTCAAATCCCGGCACTTATCAGTGTGTTTTTGAATTTTGGAAAGTATAATATGCACGTTTATCCAACGCCCTGCGGTGAAGGAAAATCATCGTGAGGAAACCTACGCCCGCCTGCGAAGAGACTCAAAGATTGTGCGTGAAGTCAGCCGATCTGCACTGGGCCCGCATGGACGACTAAGGCCTATACACCCTTTACGGGTAGGCTCGTGCCCCCCGGTGGGGACGTATAATGAGCTGATGACGATTATTCGATGACTGCAATAGATGCTTAACTTTGATGCTTGAACTCCAAAAACTCTATAACCTAAAATATTCATACATTCCTTCGATACAAAAAGCATTGGTCTGAATTGTTTATCATATTATTTCCTAGTAGCAGATTCTTTTAAAGTTATTTCAGTCATTTTATAACGTTAATAAAACCTGACTAAAACAAGTGAATATAGCGCAGCACCATTAAACTCGGCATAGATTTTGTATTTTCAAAGCGTAAACAATAAACAGGATATTAGAAATGATGTTATATATATTTATAATAATAAACAAAATAAGGCGTCATTTATATTTTTTATACATTGCTAGGAAAATTTTTTGCTGCTTCATACTATCTGATTTAAACGCGAAAACTACTGAACCAATCATATTGAAACAAATTATTGGCGGTATTAGAAGTAACATAGAATACTTTTTACGAAAATATATATTTAACCAAAAAGTTAATGAGTGTCAAAAATCCTCAAAATCTTTGGACTTCAATACGATCGAAACCGCGGATAAAGCTAAGGATTTCATAATTTCGATTCTGTTGATCATCAGATGACTTTCGTTGTTTAAGGGTGGTAGCCCAGTGATATTCTGTATATGTAAAGGTAGATAGGCCATCCGTGCCTAAAAACGAATTGCCAAAGAGAATACAGTTTGTAGGCTTTTGTTTAGGGTAAATGTTCGCCCATGTGAAATATGTGTATGTGTGCTGTCGCTGCATTTGGACACTTTTTTCGATTGTTTTGTGAGCATATCACGAATCTATACTTTATTACATCATTGGCTACCACTTGCATCACTGGTGATCAGGGAAACCCAGAGCCTCATCTATTGTTAATACGCGTAAAGCTGACAAAACGCTTAATACCCGAAAGGTGTGGGATACTTTTTCAATTGGCAATTAAACGTAATGTTTTGTAATGTATTTGGATGTTCATAAATGTTTTAATAGTAGGGAAACTAAAGTAAATTAAATTTTACTGTGCTTGACTCTAACTGAAATGATAAGGGTTAAAATTTGGAACTACGACATAAACCAAACTGGCCTCTATAAAGCTTGGTATACTCAACAGGTCGAAAAGATATTTCATGTCGGGCCATCGCTTGCAACTTTATAAGGCGCAAATACGTCCCTACTTGGAATATTGCTCCCACCTTTGGGCAGGTGCTCCTCAATACCAGCTTCTTCCATTTGACCGCATTCAACGGACGCGCTGCTCGGATCGTCAACGATCCGGTTATTTCCGATTGGCTCGATACTTTGGGTTTGCGTAGAGATGTGGCCTTACTCTGCAACCGCGTATATCATGGGGAGTGTTCTGAGGAATTATTCGATCTCGTTCCGCTGCCACATTTCACCACCGTACTTCGAGGCAAAACTCAAAATTTCATCCTCACCTAGATGAATGGAAGTCCTCGAAAGTGCGTTTTTGTCATAATTTCTTGCCACGAAAACTAAATTGTGGAATCAGTTGCTGCCGGAGATATTTCCTGAGCGATACGTCCTGGCAACCTTAAAAAAGATAGAGCGTATTCCGCATGGAATACGCTCTTTTTTGAAGGCGTTGCTGGCCTTTCAGTGCCCTCTGGTATTGCAAATGTACTTGGGCGGCGGTGACATTTACCATCAGATGAGCCGTTTGCCTGCTATAGCATAAAAAAAAATAACAATAATAATTGTTGTCAAGTTACGAACATTGTGTGAAGATGGTGACGACAAATTGCCCAATTACCCTAGAGTTATAACGTCATTAATTTAAAAACAGGCTTGCGGCATATTTTTTTATATTCATTTTTGGGAGTAATCAAAACACAACCGTACGATTATTACAAAAGGAACAGGACGAATTCTTCTCATTCCAATTATGAAGGCTAGGCCTCATTTAAAAAACACTTCGTAAGCCCCAGGGCATTTGGCTAATCAAAACTCTGAATGAATTCTCTCGATTACTTTGCTGTTGATTTCAAAGCAATTAATACAACAACGTTGAGTTTGCTTGTTGAATTTGTTGAAAATTTTTAGGGGATTTATTTGTTTGCGAGTTTCTAGGTAACATTGGCTGTTGTACTGAAAGCCCTTGTGTATTGTACGGGGTATACAGTTTAATAAACAACGTAGTTACCTATAATAAATTTTACCCAACACCTTAAAAACAACAAGCACGTGTAAAAGGTCAACGATCGTAAACTTCACAAAAGATTCTATTGATATATATTTCAGGATCATAGCAAAATAGGATGTGACCTGCCTACGCGAGTAAGAAAAGACGTGACTACATTGAAATGCTGTTGCCTTAACTGTCACATCTCTTCATACAATACTAATAACAAGTTATATCATACCTTCACATGTCAACTGACACCCGTAGATAACTTATTCGTAGAATATTTTAAAATTATTTTCAGGTATTATTTGATGCTAATGTAAGTCTTATATATATATATATACTATAGTTGAAAGCTAAGCACAGCTTAATTGAGGTTTAAATATTTTGACTGGTTTTATTTAATCATTATCATTATGTTCTATGATAAATCCATCAAATATTTTTGTTCTATCCTAAACAATCATGTATGGGTATTCCACCCCCTAACTTTTATATTAAATGTACTGTTAAGAACATTTTGTTCATTCAAGGATTTTGTTTACAAACATAAGAAAAAATTTGAAATTAAATACCAAGGGCACAGAAATGCGCAGCCGGACCTTTAAATATTGTATATTTATTTGGAAAGCAGTAATAATGCTCTGGAAAATTTTTAATAATTCTTTAATAATTCATAATTCATAAACATGGGTAATACAGGGTTGGTTAATGATTAAAGGAACAGCCATGATTCGCCATAGGCATATGACCTTAAGAACTAAATAAAATTTATAAATTAATTACACAAACGAGTCATCAAAATTAATTACACAAAATAAAGTCATCCAAATTAATTTCATTATAATAATCATTCTCATAAAATTAAATAACAAAAATAAATTATATAAATTAAATGTCAAATTTTATTGAAATTGATAATATAAATTTGTTCTATTCCATTTTATCATTTAAAAATATGTTAATGTCATAGTAAGCCTTTTGGTAAGAAAGCCATTGAGTTCAGTTTTAAATTTGTGATAACTGGTCATATTCCTTATATATTGCGGGATTTTGTTATAAATTGATGGTGCCATGCAACTCACACTTATTTTATGAAGTAGAGGTCTGCGCGTTTGTGTAAATTTAAGTTTCCCTTCACGACGGGTTCCAATTGGACATGATTCGAAACAACCTGGATTTTTTCTAACGAAGGCAGCAATCTCACTTATGTACATTGATGGCACTGTAAGAATTTTGTACTCTCTAAAATATGGTTCACACGATTCAGTTTTTTTTAGTCCGAACATGGCTCGTAAACATCTTTTCTGAGCTCTAAATACATTCAGCTTATCAGTACTGTTGCCCCAGAATAATATGCCGTATCTTAAGATGGATGCTACATATCCATGGTATGCCGATAGCAATGTATTTATACTAGCAACATTTCTCAATTTGTATAGAGCATAGGAAAATTTGTTCAATCTATTCACTAACATATCAATGTGAGATTTCCACGTCAACTTATTATCTACAGTTAGACCTAAAAATTTTGTAGTCTCTACTTCTTTCACAGATCTGTCAAAACAATTTAAATTTAGCGGGTGATTTATCCTTTGTTTAAAATTTATCAAAAATGTTTTGGTCAAATTAATTTTTAAATTATTAAGTGTCAACCAATGAACTAAAGATTCTAATGTGTTGGTTATTTCTTGTTCTATATTGTCAGAGTTGTCTAAATTAAATGAAATAGTACAATCATCAGCAAACATGGTCATAGGGTGAAAAGTCACGTTTGGCAGGTCATTTATATATATAATAAATAAAAGTGGGCCGAGTACACTTCCTTGTGGGACGCCGTTCTGAACTATCCTTACTCTTGATGTGTAATCAGTATTAACACCAGTGGAAAGATCCGTTTTGTTTATCACAGTCATTTGCCGCCTATTGGCTAAGTAAGATTTTATTATTTGTAAGGCTTTATCTCTGACACCATACTTTTCAAGTTTGCTGATTAAAGTTTCGTGGTCAACGTTATCAAATGCTTTCGACATATCAATAAACATAGCTATAGTCGGCTGTTTATTATTCATATTAAGAATAACATTTTCCATAAAATCATATACTGCCATGTTAATCGATTTACCCTTACGAAAACCATATTGATGTCGTGTAAATAAATTATTGGTTTCAAAGTAATTGCAAAGTTTGAGATAAATGACTTTCTGGAAAATTTTCGTATTTGATTTTCGTTGTACATAAAAATACGCAGTATATTATATTACTCGTAGTCTTTGCACCATTAGCTACTCGTTTTGGTACCTTTAACGCGCCTTGGGATTGTTTTATAGCGCCACGAATACACTACTGTTGTCAAGCCATTTGGGAACCACTATGTTTGCAACACGTATACGCTATTAGAGAGAAAGTGCCATGCCAAACAACTTGACTCCACATTATGTCAGCCTAAACGGGAGAAATAACAAAAAATCTCTTTTCCAATCTTCACTGTCAGTTGAAACGAAATACCCATGAAATAAGAAAATAATATACATAATACTATAGAGGCCAGTAACAAGCACTCCGTCGTGATATTAGCAAGAAAACATGTAATCGGCACCAATATTAAATGTTTATTTAATAAATAGGACACAATATCGCTTTGAATTAATACGTGTGTTAAATGTCTCTCATGATGATATGCTAAGTTTTCTTGTAAGCATGCTACCCATATCATTATCATTATTATCATTAGGGGAGGCCTTCGTTCAGCAGTGGACTTTCTAGGTTGTAATGATGATGATGATGATGCTACCCATAGCTTCGTTGCGCTATGCGAAAGGTTTGTGCACTGCAGAGAAACGATTATAGGAGGATGATGCTAATCATCATCAGCGACAACACCTCCGCTGGGCATAAGCCTATCCGTAGAGGGTAGACTTTTGAACATCATTGCAGGTGTGCGCAGGTTTACTCACGATGATTCCTAGACCATTCAAGGGGTTACCGCATCTCTTAAACAGTATTACAATAAATTACTTCGTCTTTTCTGGTACAAAAATGCTGACGTATCATTAAACGTTTTAAGAGATTGTGTTTAACAGTCTACACCAATGAGCGACCGACGTTCAACCGATACTTACATATCGAAAAGTCAAAGTCAAAATCCGATTATTGAAATCAGGTTTACAAAAACCACTTATGAACGACAAAATATACACATTACTTTGGTATTACCAAAGTAAGCACAAAAAATAGTTTTGATACTTGAAAAAAAGTACTACAGTGGTTTTAGAACGCTGAAAAGTAAATAAAGTATCAATATTATGCGATGTTTGTTTACGTTTTGATCCTCATAAATCCGGACTGCTATCTTCATTGGATAAAGATGAGCGATTGATGGAACGCTGTTTATTTTACTTGGCCCAGTGAGATATGTAATGAGTTCAAGTTCAGTTCGATCCTTTACGCAATTGTTGCATCGATGTGACGATGTGCATCTGGATTGAGTGATCCTGTTTAGTTTTCAATAAAACAATGTAGTATATTTAGTAAAAAAAATATTCAAAACTCATAACTGAATTTGGAAACAATTTCACAGTTTTTATTTATACAAATACGTATTAAAAAATCAATTGAAGAATACATAATGCATTTCTTAATGATGGTCCTGTATTTTAGAAATACTCAATCTCAAAAAATATAGAAGTAATTAGTAAAGTTTTTCTTGAGATTGTACAAGTTCAATCATCAAATCAAGTATGCCGATTAGTATCAATCATTGCTTTGAGCCTTATTAATTGTGTAACTGTCAATATCCGTATGTAAGGGGTAAGATAAAAGGTTTTTTTTCTTGAACTCGTAAAAACGAGCAGGTCGACTTTTAAGTATTTTTACTATTATTTCATTAATAATTGAATCATTCAGAAAATTAACTAATATTTATATTTATATATATATATTTGTTATATAACAGTGCTTAGGAAAGCGTTTAAAAAAGAACCACAAAGTAGCAATGACCAGCAATCATGTCTACTATGTGGTTATATGACCCAACTTACCAAAATTATAGGAATATTCTGCGATCTATCGAAGGCATTCGATTGCGTTAACCATAATACTCTCCTCATGAAGTGAAGCATTACGGTGTCGATAAGGACGCTCTAATTTAATACAATCATATTAACGAATAGAGTCCAAAACGTACATGTCGGAGAAACAAGTTCCAGCGGGCCCTTTTTTGATGGCGTCCCCAGGGCTTCAATATTGGGACCTTATTATTTTAATTTATATAAATGATCTACCTTATTATACTCAAAACCTATGTGAAACTGTATTATTTGCTGATGATACATCTCTTATTTAACGTGGATAGACAAAAAAGAAACTTTTGACGATGTAAATACTACACTTTCTCAGGTATTACATTGGTTAGGACCAATAATTTACTTCTTAACTCTAAGAAGACCAAATGTATTAATTCACAATGCCTAATGTAAGCAGGTAGATACTTTCATCACTTTGGATGAAGGACCCATGGAAGTAATAAATTCAACCGTTTTCCTGGGTATAAAATTAGACGCAAAATTGCAGTGGGTCCCCATATTGCGGCTTTGGCAGGAAGCTTAGTTCCGCGCATATGCTGTAAGGAAGATAAGAAGTCTGACTGATATTGAGACTGCAAGACTGTGTATTTTAGCTATTTTCACAGCGATGATCTTATGGTCTACTTTTGTGGGGGTCTGCTGCTGATACAAACAATTTTTGTATTGCAGAAAAGATCCATCCGTGCCATATACGGCCTTAAATCACGTGGACTCACTAAGGGAATTATTTAAAACAAATAAATATTTAACATTACCGTCTCAGTACATTCTAGACTGCGTCATCTATGTACACAAAAATTTACAATTATTTTCAAAAAGTCAGATAATCATAGTTTGAACACTAGGAACAAACACAAACTTGCCGTTCCAAATCTTAGATTGCAATAAGGTGGGAACTCATTTGTGGATTAAGCATTAAAATATTAATAAGCTACCACAAAATGTAATACCGCCGGCAGTCTGTGTTCTACTCAAGAGCGAACGAAGAGCGAAATACCTGCAACTACAAAGAAGAAGCGAGTGATACAGCGATATCTAAGGATCGTCAAGTGGTGATATACAGTGTGAAGAGTTAACAAGTGATTATTACGTGTGTGTGCGGAAAGTGTTGTGTTATAGGTGTGCAGTGTTAATTACGATTTTAGTGCGTGGCGTTAATTGATTATAGAGAGTGTAAGTGTAATTATGTTGTGTGGTAACTTGTAGTGGTTATTAATAAAGTGTGTTACCGTGTTATTCTTCGTGTTTGGCAATAATTTATCCTGAACCCCCAGCTCGTAACAACATAATTTCGAAAATCCGAAACACATTGGTACGTGGCGGGATTTGAACCTCAGCTTTCCCGGTAGAAAGGCAACAGTCCACACCATTGAGCCACCGACGCTCTTATTTTTTTTATCTTTTTTATGCTCGTATTAAAGATTTATTCCCGTATCCACAAATAGATTGATGTGAAATGATTTATTTTTGCACGAAAATGTGTTACAGCAGCATTATCAAGTGTCTGTGTAAATATTCCCATCCACGTCTCAACATCGTTTCTATAATCTAATCGTCTCTGAAATTGAGATAAATCAATATCTGGTCTGATGAAGATTGATAAATTGATTGGAACTTTATTCATAAAACACATTAAATTAAAAAAAGAAAATGTTCATTATTTGACAAAGTCTAGAGACACTAATTACTTAAAAGATGGCTTATAAGCTCTTTAAAATAGAATAAATAAATACGGTGTGGCCACCCTACAATATTTAATCACAATTTTGCCAATTATTATTCCTTGCATTTTATTTATCAACATCTCATCGAATACATTGTTTGCGATGTTCTAAAACTTTTGCGAAGAGACCAGTTAGCTGAAAAATACGTTTGTAACTTTATCCAGATGAAACATGAAGGCAGTTTGACATTTTATGATTGGATTCCACAGTTATTACAGTAAACTTCCTGCCCCGCATCACATAATTGTGTAATGAGATGCCGCATGCGGTATTTCCGAACAGATACGACCTGCAAACCTTCAAGAAAATAACGTACTATTTTTAGAAAGTCCGACAACGCATGTTGTAGCTCCTCTGGTGTTGCAGATATCCACGGATGGCAGTATTCACTTTCTGTCAGTATGTTTGCTCCCTATCACATAAAAAAACAAGGTAATCGGATGAGCACGCATTATACATTTCTTTTCTTACATTGATTCATACAAGTGTGGTAATGCAATGATAGACGACCTATTTGGTGTAGCGGTAGCGACGTCGACTACTACACCAAGGGTTCTGGGTTCACTCCCCAGGCAGTACAAACATTCATGTGCATGAACATGTATGTTTGTAATGGTCTGGATGTATCATAAATATGTATGTATTCACAAAAACAATTATGTATGTATGATTATCCGTTGCTTAGTACCCATAATACAGGCTTCACGCTTAACTTGGGGCAAGATAGCGCTGTGTCGAATGTCTGTGGATATTATTATTAATTGGTTTATTGGATCACAATTTATATGTAATCCAATTAGTATTGCAATTTTAAAATAAATCACCTAACTGTCAAATGGCGGGAGACGTGCAAGCGGATAAAAAAAAATATTTATTGCTTCATATCTTGTATTTCTTATTGTATTTTGACGTTTATAAGTGCTTATTGTAAAACAAAATTGAAGAAGTGGATTTTGACACTGCCTTAAGTGTATCGGAGAGTATTTTGTTTACACTGACTTTAGCTGGAGACTGCGATGAAATTAGCAATGGCTTCATTAAAGTCTTAATTATTTCAACAAGCATAATTCTACCTATTCGTACTAAAAATAGCAATTGTACTATTTATCGCATTGTAATAAAAAATATCAGATAAAAGTATTAAGTATCAATCGTGACTTAAATGGTCTTTGGCAAGTGAAGATAATTTAGAGATCACCGCTCTGAAAGTCATTCGGACATTTCTTATTCTATTTATAGTATTTCAAAGAATATTCAAATATGAATTGTTTTATTAACGTCCCTAGGCATAAGATATTTGCCTAAATAGCACCAAGTTATTAGATTCAGGGATAAATTCGTTTCTGCTATTGATCTATGTACACATTTGCATTCCTTAAGGCATTTTGTGAGTTAATGCAAAATTTTAGTTTCGAACATAGAACTAGTTAACATTTCAAGTTCGATAAAACATGGAAACTTATGACAGTTGGATTTTTCCTGATTTATTTATTATAATAATAATAATAAATATTTCTTCAACATTTTTTTACATTTACAGAAAAGTTGTCGTAGTCAGCTTTTAAGCTGAAAATGCCTGTGTCAGGAGACTACGCTCTTGCTTATCTAAAAGGTGTAAAAATTTTTGCTTTTACAAATATAACTTTGTATGTAATGTTTTTACAATAGGTAATAGGTATGTGTAGTAGGCGTGTGTGTGTGTGCGTGCGTGTGTGTATGTGATTATGTGTGTATGTGTGCATTAAAATAAACGTGTTAGTAAATTTTCTGTTTCGTCGTAATCTAATACTAGTATGTAGAAACTCAGTAACCCGTTTTTTACATTCATACGATGTCTTAAATTATATCTTATCAAAAAGTTAAGATTAGTATTGAAAAAGCTGAGAGCTAAAAAACCTCAGTTAGCTTTTTCTTATAAGAATGTACTATACCAAACAGCCCACCATCGTCCACTGCTGAACATAGGCCTCCCGCAATGAGTGCCATCGAATGAATAGTGGAATGATCATATTCTTGCAATTTCTTTCGACTTGCAAAACTGTCTGCCAATTTTGATATCGCTGCAGGATCGTGAGTTTGAATCTTTCAGCGAGTTTAAAAAGGTTACATGATTTGTTTAATATGTTTGAATCATCAGATTATCCGAAAAATGGGATGGATATTCGTAAACCTACGGCTTTAAGTGATGGACACCTGATTGATGCTTTATGGTGTCTGGTGCCCCTACTATATGGGGGTCGTTACATGAAGCCATGTTAGAGATAAGCTAAGACAGTTAAGTATTAGTTAAGTCTTAATTCTAATTAATATGTCTGTTATTAACGCGATGTAAAAATGACTGGTTTAATATTATTATTATTGAACTCAGAACCGATTATAATTTTGAGGAAATGATTGTAAAATTAAATATATTAATGCTGACAAAGTCTTTTAGACTGGCTAAGTTGTCACATTTTGTATTAACTTATTACGACCTTTCTAAACAAAATGTTTATCTTTAATTTCCCTAATCCAAGATTAAGTAAACGGACAATTTTATAAAGTGTACCCAAAGACTTGAGTCACAGATTTTCCCAAGTTGGCAGAAAAGATTTTCACTGAATAAGTATTATACCTAACCAGAAATTTACTTGAAAATTTGAGCAAAGTAAGCCTTAATTAAAATGTATTGATGTAAAAAAGTATGAATTCGTAATATGCTCACAAAACAATCGAAAAAAGTGTTCCGAATGCAGTGACAGCACACATACACATATTTCGAATTTCGAACACATTTACCTCAACAAAAGAGTACAAACTGTACTCTCTTCGACGGTTCGTTTTTGAGGCACGGATTGCGTATCTACCTTTATACATACAGAATATCATCTTGTTGCACTATATAAGTAACTTGTATAACTTTGTGCCCAAAAATAAATGCAATGAACTTTGTCAATGAGAAGTATTGCAAAAATATACATCTCTTTCTGTCTGTTTAAATAGTAATGGATGTCAACTGCTAGGAATCGGTCGGCGTGGAAATCATTAGGGTAGGCCCACGTTCACCAGTGCACACATTATGTTATAATGATGACAAAAAATTAAGACTTAGTCTTATGACTACTAAAACGAAAGCTTAACCTAACAACTAGCTTAGCCCGGGAGTCAAATCTCGCCATAAGTAAAACGAAACGGTGGAGTAACCTGTATTTTCTAGTATTTTTGCGACTATTGTATACTATGTTACTGAGAACTTAAATGTACAACTGAAGCAAACTTTTGTTTAGCATCATTCTTAAAATAAAACAAACATGACTAGTCAAACTTGATAAATTGTTTTTATTGAACATTTATTTTGTTAAGAACGTCGTTGCGTCGTTGTTGCAGGGTGCAGGTTCAAACCCCGCCCTGTAATAATTTGTTTTCGAATTTTCGAAATTATATGTACGTTTATCAGACGCTTTTACGTTGAAGGAAAACATGGTTTAAAAATTGGTACGCGGACTATTTGTCACTAACAAAAAAATATTGCATAATTTTTTTCGGAAATCTGACGCTTAAGCCTTTAAAGAGGGGAGATAAATTTC